>JBCAUA010838519.1:0-13792 GCA_038406235.1 Peronia verruculata
TCATCTCTTGACATAAATAATCGTATTGCGTGTGTATCCTATTACAACTGAGAGTGCACTGCGAATGGCCACGTCTACCATCGATTACTGATATACATATGTACATAGAAAAGTATCGATCTTTAACAGGTACACAAGTGAATGCATAATGTAACATTATCAATCGGTTTATGTACAAAGTGTACGCAATAAATACATCGATCATTTCACTTTCGTACATGCACGTACACATTTTTAGGACAATCATTTATCTGGCATATGAAAATATGTGCACACATTCAGAATCAAGTACCGGATTATATACAAACGTTTACAGACAAAACATTGCTCAAATGATCAATACACATGAGTGCATACACAATAAATCGAAACCTGTAATATTGTATCGATACCTGCAAAAGAGCTCTATCGATACCTGTACATTATAATCGTCCATAACTTGCTTTATAAATTGATGATACATTTTAAAATATAAATGCAAACTTGTTTCTCATAAGCTGTGCTCAAACAAAATATCGATACATTGTCAAGAGGATGAACTACATACGTATTCAAACAGTTTCTGTGGTCTGTCTATTTTCTTTTTTTTTTTTTTTACATGTGCACACTATATTGATGGAGTGTCAAACAGATGAGGCATTAATTGATTGATTGGTTGATCGATTGACTGATTGATTGATTGACTGATTGATATGTGTCACGTCACTTCGCAAACATGTCACGTGTCATTGCTTATTGATATAATTAAACAGTAAACAAACAGCCACCAGAATGAAGCAAACAGCAAACAGATTTACAGTATCAATAGCAAATTAAACAGGCGTATATTTAAACAAAAACAAACAAACAAAAAAAAAAAACACTTACGCTGACGAAAATTTGTGTAATTAGTTAAAGCTCACAAGCTGAGGAACAGTCAACAACATTATCTGTGATACTTGATATAACAAAATATAAACAAATAACTAACAAAAAAGAATTGAAAAAAAAAATCCCATCTTGGAGATAATACATAATAATTTAGCATTTCGAAAGCAAAACAAACAGAAAATTCAAGAAGAAAAAAATGAAATCACCGAACAATCTTATTTTGTACATGGAAAAAAAGTAAGAAAGAAAAAGTAAGAAAGAAAAAGAGAAAGAAAGAAAGAAAGAAAGAAAGAAGAGTAGAACGAAAAAAAAAAAAAAGAAAGGAGGAACAAAAGAAAGAATTATAGAAAGATAGATAGAAGCTAGTGTAACATGCACTCTTTTGCGGAATCATGAGATAACTACTCATTCTAGAGGGCCGATTTCTCACTGTTGCTGTAAAATGAGGTCACTAAGGGAGGGGACATAACTGGCGATGCGAACGCTGTTTTATGCCAGGACCTGATGGACACATTATGAAGTAGCCTAGATCACTGTTTTGCATATAGTGGACGTTGGTACTTTTTCGCCCTGTGTAGCCTAATCTTTCGCCTACCTAAGATACATCGGACTTTTTTTTTTTAGGTCTAAAAATTACTTAAACCAGCGAAATATCAAAAGATGCCAGTGACTAATTTTTAGATCTTAAAAAAGACCGATGGATGTTAGGTGGGCCAAATAGTACACAGGGTAAAAAAGTACCAACCTCCTCTGCATGTCCATGTATTATCAAATGATGCAAAAGTATGGCAGTTTTTTTAAAAGTGTTCAATCTTTCTTTCTTTCTTTCTTTCTTTCTTTCTTTCTTTCTTTCTTTCTTTCTTTCTTTTCTTTCTTTCTTTCTTCTTTCTTTCTTTCATTCTTTCTTTCTTTCTTTCTTCTTTCTTTCTTTCTTTCTTTTCTTCCTTTCTTTCTTTCTCTTTCTTTCTTTCTTTCTTTCTTTCTTTTTTATCTTTCTTTATTCATTCATTTAAGATTAAGCAAACATAATGATTATAATGTTGCCCCAGACAAGAGCTAAAGTAAACAGTTTAGTTTGAAATTTTCAGACTTAAAACTCCATTTACAGATTTACTTGAAGAATATAGTAAACAAGAATAAGTCACAATTATATAATTATCATTATGATGTCACCACACCAATGAAAACACTTGCTGTTTTTAGTAAAACATTTTCAGATAAAATTTCATTTGTCATACACTTAAGGCTTCTCAGTTTGGAAAATGGTTAGTCTGGAGAGACACAGCTTAAATTTGTAAGTGCAATCATACACACCCAAACTTTATAGATGTTAAACTGTGAAAAGGTTTAAAAGTATATTATGTATTTGAAATGAAAAAGAAAACAAGCACGATGATTAAGATGACACAAAACGACCTAAGCAGGCAAGATATGAGAGCTAAGTAAGTTCACCTTTAAGGCAGTAAACTCAAAGGGACTGTTTTCAAATTCAAATAAACACCACAAGCGTCTACTTCTTTACAGTTCAAATTAATATTCAAAATATCTCAGAACAGCACACTTCATTTCAGTAGGTACAGATACAGTAACGTTCATTTCTCACGTTTCCTAAACTGAAGTATTTCTCTTAGCCACATGAAGCGTCAGGTAACTATTTTCCAAAAGGTGACTTTTTCCTGTGAATCTGTTGAATGATAAAATTATATTGTCTTTCCAAGCACTGCGGAACGACTATTTAAAATAGATTAATGGAAAAAGACAAGTAAAGTATTCCTGAAACACACCCACCAGAGAATGACTTTCTCTTGTCCGTACACGTAGGTAAATTTTGCTCACATAAACTATAAACTCGAATATTTCAAACGAAGAGGATTACTATTGTTGATAAAATGGCTACAACTTTTGTCCCCCCCCCCCAAAAAAAAAAAAAAATTAATGTGAATGTTAATTTTCGCAGATGAATATTTTCTTCCATGGAGATATTTAAAAAGATATTTTTAATGCTTTGTATTTTTTTTTTTTTTAATTTATTTATTTCTGAATTTTATGGGATATCTGTATCTGGTAGGCTAGCTCATCTTGAAATTTATCTAGTATTAGTAAAATGCATGAGGTCTCGGGTTTAGTTCTTTTAGTTGGAAGATCTTTTCCTCTTTATCTATTTCTTTTTTTTTTTTTTTTTTTCTTTCTTTCTTCTTTTTTTTTTTTTTTTTTAATTTAGTTTTTAAAAATTCAAATGCAAGTATAATTATTTGCTCTTTTGTCTTGGCGAATCATAAGACGACAAGGTTACATCATATTCATATCAAATTACTAAAAACCCGCTCCACGATTTCACATTACCGGGCACCCACGACGTTTTAGATTTGAGCCATGTTATTTTTGTATGTTTGAAATTAACATGTCTCTTAGGACAATCTCAGGCTGGCATGTTCCCTACCCTATCCTACAACACGACAGGTTGTGGGCTTTTTAATAATTATTATCCTCAAAATCCCATGTTCTGGGGGATAATACAAATAACAAGAGATAATCCGAAGAACCAACAAACTTGTTCATAATCCTCACCTCGATGCTATAAATGTTTCGTCTTTTTTTTTTTTTTTCATCAAATCCAGGAGTTTTAGCTACAAAATCGAAGCGCAAAATGTCTATCTAATTAAAATGTTAATTCTGCTTCTAATTATCAGTTTCTTCTGAGAATAAACATGAAATTCATGATGGATCAATTACCCTCGTGATCAAAATGGTGCAACATTTTTTAATGAAAAGGTATTGTCAAACAAAGTTACGTATGGCCAAGCCATTTTGGTCATTCAGAACAGAAACTGCCAATACTGTTTGGTATACATTTGTGATTGAGAATTTATATGGTAATGACGTAATAGGTTGACTGAAATCATCTTCACGTAATGACAAAATGAAGAGATAGTCAGCTAGTTTTGTGACTACGAACTTATCGCATTAAACGCGGGGATCAGCAAGTTTCAATTCATTCTAAATGTCTAAAGATAAATGCTATATTCGTATTCAGTCCTTACTGGTGATAATTGAAAAACTATTGATGATGCCTAAATATAAACATTTTGAATAAATAATTAAAAATGGAGGACTTGGCATCATAGTACAACTTAGTACAAGTATCTGGCAATGGCCTAATGCTAATCAATCTTGGTACAAACCAACTGAAGGCGAAGAGACAAATAACCGATTGATCATTGCGACAAACATAAAGATTGATTGATCTCATTGTTTTAAGTAGACTGTGACACTCATCCTTGACACAATAGTGAAGATACAGTGACGCTGCGGTTGCCACAGCATTTACAAGAGACAGACTCCATACCGCAGGGCGTATGACTAGTTCATTATGAATGACAACAAGATTCTCTTCCACGGTAACAAAATATTCATCAGGTCAAAAGTAGTGTGCCCGAGGTATAGCCATGGGTCGAGCGGTCTCGGATTATCATTCTTTAATGGCGGATTAATTTTTAAATTGTCGTGCACTTATGGCCTGTCCGGGAGAACGCGTTCTCAGTTATCATTTATTAAAGCTGTACCTTTATTTATGCAGACCTATGTCGGTACATTCAGCCTATCTAGCCACTTGGCCTTCAGCCATTTTTTATTCAGATACATTCTCCCCTTTTGTCTATGCGTGTGTGGTTTGTTAATGTTGTCATAATTGTTTGGTTGTTTGTTTTTATAGTTTTGTTATATGTGTGTGTGTGTGTGTGTGTAGTTTTTTTTTCTTTTTTCTTTCTTTCTTTTTTTTTTTTTTTTTAAAGACATATTGACATTGGAGACAAGAAGGTGACATATATCGTGGGTTTTTGAGTCCTACCTGATGCGTTACTTGTGGGTGGTGATAGAGTCCGTAGGACGACATTTTTGCAGAGATGCTGATGTTGATGCCGAAGATGCGGTCACTTCAAACAGGGTAAAGCGCTGGTTCTTGAAGACTTAACGATGAAACGTTTAAATCTTTGATCAAGAGTTCTTTTGTCAGAACAACTTATCTGATGTCTAAAAGCATCTACAGCGTCTTTCCAACTGTCGCCGCCGTTGCTGCAGTTGTTGTTGCTGTCGTCGTTGTTGTTGTTGTTGTCCTTGTTGTTGTCGTCGTTGATGATGGGCGATGGCGTTGCGTTTATGATGGTCCTCTAGAAATATTTGATAGCGTCCGGTCTCCGACTCATCTACAAGTTGATAAATGTTGCATAAGGCGGCAGTAGCGGGGAATCCTAATGCTGAGAGCGGAAGGATGGAATAATTAGACTGTGGCCAGGTAGCAGAGGTAGTAGCTGAGACTGCTGGTTGATGGAGGCCCTCGTGAATAATGAGTGAGCTATTGCCTGCCGCCCACTTTTAACGTCCATGAATAATACGTGCGATTTCTGGAAGTCTATTGTGCGTGAGTGGCGGCTCCTGATTGGGTGAGTGCTCAGCCCAGGTAGGAAGAGGCCAGGCCAGGTAGGACTGGGTGATGGTGATAGCGGGGGTGAGCCATGCCAGCCCCAGGCCAGTCAAGCATGGAGACGGGCGGAAAACAAGAAGCGCTGGGCTGGTTTTGCCATCGGTGCTATGATGGTGCTGCAAGTAGTGGTAGGAAAGGTAGAAGTCCTCCTGTTGAAACAGTAAGGAGAGAAAAGACATGAGAAGTAATAGTAACGTAGTTCTTAATAACATGTAGGCCTACATTATTATTAGAGTCTCTTCTAATAGTGCAGGTGGTAATGGTAATGTAAAATTAGTAGTTTAGAAGTCATAATATTACCAATAAAAAGAAGAAAAGGAAGGAGGAGAAGAATAAGAGTGGGAAGAGAAAAGCAAAAAAATCACAATATCACAGTAATAGTCATAGTGTTAGAAATAGTTATGTTACACAGAGTAATCGTGACACTAGTGCCATTTACTGTACTTGTATAAGTGTGATGGTAGTATGAGAGTATTAGTAATGCTAACCTGTTGTGTTGGGTCAGTACAGCTTGAAGTAGAGGAGGTATAAAAAAAAATTGTGTGGAGACAGCACCGGCAATGGAGTGAATCATCAGATCCCGAGGTGTGCTGGGTTTATACATAAAACTGTGAAAGATGCTCCACGCCCTTTCATTTTGGTATAGTATAAGACAAAAGATTCAGTTGAAATACAGACAATTGTTTTATGTTGTTTTCTCGGGTCTTGAAAGCATATGTATGAGACGGGGCTTATTTTGTTGTTCTAATAAACTGTACTTTGCTAAAAAGATGCTTTAACATTGTATCATCAAGACAGTTTTGAAGATCAGTGACACGACAGAGGCACTTTTTTGTAAACAAATTAACTCAATTGCTGCGGAACAAATTCTCAATATTATCGTTACGTTAAAGCACTTCCCTGTGGAGTGAAACTCGGATTGATGAATTTACTTGCTTTAATTAGTCCTTAACTATCAGCAATCCTGCATTTGATTATTTTAATTAGATCCTCCAATTGCAAGTGCTATCATTTGTTACGCGAAGCTGTTATATATGAAATTGTGAACAAAGCTTCATCATAATCTTGTCATCCTTTGCAAGGTGCAATGTAGCCGTAATCGTTTTGATGAACAGAAAAAAAAAATTAAAAATCCCAAGACAAACAAGCTTCCTTACCAGGTTAAAAGCCATGGACTAAGAACTCCCATTCTCGTATTCCGATCGTAAGAAAACCTATATCATTTCACTCCCTGAGTAGCCCTATCTCTTCACACCATCCTCCAACTTTCTCTCCCAGAGGATCCGTTAGAAATATCTATCCTTATAGGATCTGTCCTATAGGGCCTAGCTGCTGATAATATTACACAACTGATATCATTTTTTTTTTTTTAAATATCTTTAGACAAATGGTAAACGAAAGTGATCTGCAAAAAAAAAAAAAAAAATAGGTCCGAGAGACAGTAACATTTTCTGTTCTCCATAATCTTCCATTCAGTTTTTTTTTTTTTTTTATTGCTTCACCAGGATCAAAGTTGGACCTCGAGTCCCTGCCTACTGAGGAAGATGCACTCAATGACAAATATACTCAGAAACACTGAAAAGAGAGAGAAAAAAAAAGTTTACTTAAAAACAGAAGTAACTACTACATTGGAATAAATAAACACCAACGAATTATCACAAAGATCTCTTATGCATTGTTTTCAGACACACTCTTCTTTACTGGGTATATACTTATGCTCAAAAAGCAACTAATTAGAGGGCCATGCTGGAATTGGACAAGCACTGCGATATATCCTGACGAACCAAAAAAAATTTACAAGATTTTTAAATCCCAAGACAATCATTGGTGATAACTTTTCTCATTACTGCGTCCATCATGCCCGGGATGTATGTTTCAAATGTTTATTCTCCGCCTTAGTTTCAACAGCAGGACCTGGAATACCTCTTCACAGTGATGATGATGATGATGATGACGATGATGATTATGATGATGATGATGATCAGTGTTTTTTTTTTTAATATTTTTATATGTTTACTTTGTTTCCCTGAAGAAGGACCAGGTTGGTCTGAAAATTTGGCTTACCTTCAATTCAACATCAAGAAGAACTTATTTATAAGTGTTATTTGCTTTTTTCAATTTTTTTTTTCAAAATTGTTCAGTTAGTTGCCGGTTGGATAGTCTTTTTCTATTTTATAAAATGATGATGATCACTGTGATGATCAGGTTGCCCTGAAGAAGGACCTATTTGGTTCGAAAATTTGGCATTCATGTTTAACACCAAGAAGAAGTTATTTATATATGTCATTTTTTTTTTTTTAAATTGTTTAGTTAGTTGCCGGTTGGACAGTCTTTATCTATTTTGTAAAATGATGATGATGATGATGATGATGGTTTTAATTTTTATTAATTAATTTTAAGATATTAATTTTAATTAATTAATTTCATGATGATGATGATGATGATGATGATGATGATGATATTAACGTCAAGCAAAAGTCTGTTGTGGTATTATTATTCCTCCAAAGAGCTTTACACACCGGTAAAGGAAATAGGGGAGCAGGACTCGGGGCGATTAGACGATCATGACAAGAATATATCCAAGCAAACATCCAACAGATTTAAATCTACAGTTTATTGAACTTAGTAATAAGCCAAAAGCAAGCTGTTTTTGTCTGAAATTGGAAGATGTTCGCTTCCTTTGATGCCATTTCAGAGTGCAGTTCACAAAAGTAGCGGGCGCAGATTGAAAAGATTTTTCAATTTGTGGGAATATATTGTTTTAAGGCAATTGAAAAAAAAAAAAAGTTTAAAGTGGCCGATCCAATAGACATATTTAAAAAATAATAATAATAACAAAAGAGAGAATTTTTAAAGCGCCTATACAGTAGTGGCTCTAAGCGCTTTACAGTCTATTATTACCCCCCACCGACCCAAAGACGACACTCATAAAAGTTACGTTCTCAGCCTCCTGGAAAGCATACAAGGCGGCTGCCTGTTAGGCGCTCAGATTCTTATCAATCTAACAATATCAATCATTGTCTATAGTTGGGTACCCATTCAAACCTGGGTCGAGCCTGGAAATGTGTGTGAATTGTCTTTCCCTAGGACAAAATATCGGGACCTGTCAGGATTCGACCCCGGAACTTCAAATCCCGAGTCTGAATGCCAAACCGCTAGGCTACAGGCACCACATTTAAATATGGATCAAAACTGGCATAAGGAAAATACCTATCATAGGCGAAAGTGTTGTGTGTCTTGAAAACTTTATCAATAGCCATAGCTTGCTTTACGATAGGCCTGTGACGTACATTTTTATACTTTGTAAGTGTGCATGATGGGTTACTATTAAAAAGAATTGTTATTTTAAGAGATTTGAAATAGACACTGTAAAATTTTGCTGGGATATCAGGAAGTGAGAGATCCAAGGACAGGCACACATATGAAGACTCCAATGGAAAAACCAGCAAGTCACATTTTTGTGAAAAATGAATTATTGCACACCCCTAAAATCTGTTAACCAGAAGAATAATTCGGAAAGACCAGGGGAGCTCCACTTAAAAGTTTTTAAAGGGTATACATTGAAAAACTATAAATTTTAAATTTTAATCTGTTTTTCTTCCTTAGTAGAAAATGTGACTTATCTGGTTTTTCCACTGGAGTCTTCATAATATTTTACTTGAACAGTGGCAATATTTAGGATATTATGGTGCTCATCAGTGGTAAAGATTTGAGTAGTTTGTGAAAGCGAATACAAAGTTCGCTGGTAGTTACTACTCCTTTTTTGCTCCTTTGATATAGGTGAGGATGGTACATGAAGACGTGGCTACGGTCAGTGACCTGAGCAGGGGAGATAATTAGCTGTGGACAGGTAATTAAACCCATGACGTAATTGGCCACCTCAGTGTTTCCTCTCCCAAAGTCATCCCCTCCGACATCCTTTCCTTTCCTACCTGTATCAACATTGTGTCGGGGGGGGGGGGGGGGCGAGGAGAAGGTGAATGAGTCCACCAGGACATCAGGAAAGAAAACATTATAAAATATTTAAAACCTAGAATTGCCAGGGCCGTACTACCACTCGACAGAGAATGACGCTCTTTTTTTTTTTTTTTCATTTTCTTTACTGTTCGAGGTGATTGTGTGTGTGTGTGTGTGCGTGCGAGCGCGTGTGTGGAGGAGGGGGGGGGGGAGACACAGAATACCACACCTTTCAAACAACCAAATCTGGCCTTGATATGACATGCAGTTTAACTCTCGCTGTGTTCGGGTATTTACTGGTTATATACATGTATTGGTTCCCTCAATCTTATTTCAGACAGTTATTATTATTATTATTATTATTATTTCTTATGCCATTGGCATAGAATTGGTGAAGGTGATTTTATTATTATTTTTAAAGATAGGTTATTTTGACCTTTTCCATCGAATTCGGCATGTTCAAATAAGAGGAAAACAGTGGGAAAAAAATGGCCGCCATCTTCGATTTTGGCATTTCTATAATGACCAACTTCAATATCTGACTAGTCCGCCAATTTTTAACTAGACTTTATGAAACTTAGTGAACCTCTTGTTTAACATATTTCAGCCCTTTGTATGCAAAATAAATAAATAAATAAATAAATAAATAAATAAATCTGGAAGTTATTATTATTTTTTGGGGGGGGGGGGCAACGAAATTTCAAATTTCGACATTTTTTCCTTCTAAAAACTTATTTTTCTCTAAAACATACCAACAAGTCTATGTTTTGTTGATGTTGTTGTTGTTGTTTTGTTGTTGAAATGATGTATGCCAAATTTGGTTAGAATCGGTAGGGAAATTAGAAAAAGAAAAAGAAGACAGACCAAAAAAATTTTTAAAATGGGTTTTGAGAAAAACACGTTAATTTTTTTTCACGGAAAATTTTAAACGGAAGGATTTTTGGACTCAAAACAGCCCTCATTTACATACTAGCCTTTTCTCCATGACCTCTGTGTCTTTTTGGCCTCTTCCGGGTTTTTTAGGCATAATTTTTCTCGAATTTTGTTTCCTACCCCCGTTCATTATAAGAGTTCCCATAGAGCAACTTTCGGGTTCTCGAGGACCTATATACGATCTCAATATCTTTTTCTGTACAAACTAAGAATTTCGTAATCTTTACTATGACATATAGTCCACAACTAAGCTCTGAAGTAGCAGATATAAAGGAAAGTTTTACTATTTATCGAACATGGAAGTTTATTCTAGAGCGCCTGCTACTGATAATCTGCCTGATCATTTTTTTCTTTTTTTTTTTTTTTTCGCCTCATAGTGATGATCCAGTGTCCATCACTGGCACTGGGGCTCACGATAATTGCTAGAGAAGGTCATAATCAAGTATTCAATGCACTCTTTTCCTCCATATAATCAAAAAGTGATGATCCATCACTGCATGTAGCAGCCAGAGGGGGCCAAATTCTAGCCGACAGTGGGCCGTGACATCCTTTGAATGGCCATGGGTCAATTACGTAAGAATGGACTATCCACTTTTTGATACCAGTTTTTATACTCAGTAAAGACCAGCCTTTCAAGAGAAAGCAAAAACCCATAATGGCATTTTTTTTTTTTTTTTTAACAAAATTCAGGTTTCACGACCCCCCCCCCCCCCCCAACCCCCTTCCTTAAAATAAATATTATGTAGCATGTTTTATAAAATGTAAATTATTATTTCACTGTAAGGACATTAAAAGGAATAAAAAGACCAACAGTGTGCCTGTACTCTAGTTAGCATTTTAAACTTTTCATAGATACTGTTATTACTATTACGGTTAGCAGTACAGTACTGTTTACATTGACAGAAATCCTGAATCTTAGGTTAAGAACAGTTAAGACGACGAGAAACCAACAGTGATGAAAACGATTTAAAAGAACCCCCCCCCTCCCCACCCCACCCACTACAAACTAAAACTATCAACATGTGAAAAGACGAGGTGAGATAACTATGCCCAAGAAATTGAAAGCTTATGAACAGCGAAGTGTAGATCAGGGGGTGGCTGTGGCCAGGTGATTTTGGCGTGTGCTCCGTGGCGAAAACAATTCACGTCTTTAGGTTGTGGGCTCGACTCGCGAGTCCTCCCATTGAGTGAAGAAGGATACGAACATCGAAATAGGCATTTTTATTTATTTATTTATTTTTTTCAGTTCCCTGCCTTCCTTTGGGTAGGGAATCCCGGCGTCTAGCCTTCTTGGATAAAGTCAAATATATTTTGGAAGTAACATGTGTACGTTACGAAATTTAAAGAACTCTTGGCTATTAAAATCGACGAAGAGTAGGCAGAGTGCCATTGTCCGGACAAAATTTCCAAATTCCAAATTTCAACCCACAAAAATTCTCTCTAACAAAACAGGCATCCGCTAAAAGCAGAGACAATTCCCTTTTCTTGGAATGAAAGGCTTGAGAAAAACAATCAGCAACTTAGATCAGACCACAGCCTTTCTAGAATGATGCACGGACTGCATTTCTTCGCTAAGGAGTTCTTTGTACAGTGCGATTAAATATCATTTTAAGATATAATTCTATGTTTTCTTCGCCCCACAGTTTAGCAGTTTATCGTATGTTCCTGTTTGTAGGCGGTGCTATCTGTCGAAGCAATGACTCTTTTCCGTGCTGTGTCCGTCACAACTTGGCTTTCATCTCTATCTCTGCTCGACATCAGAATATCAGCTATTGCGTGCATATGCACCCACGAAGCGCAGACGCGTGACCTTCCGGATCTCCTGATTAACACACAATTAACAATTAGAACTCCCAGCTAAAGAGAATGGAAGTTCTTTACTAATTAAAAAAAGAAAAAAAAAACAACATAAAATAAAGTAAACGTCAGATTGAGATAAAATTAATGATAATAGTAACAATGATATTAATAATAACAATAAAACAAAGAAATGAAGATAATCACTTGATGTTTGTTGACTTGATAATATATGATAGTAATTCGTAGAGATACAAAGGCCGGCGTGATAACGCCCATTTTAGTTAAGAGTGTTTAATTACACAATAAGAAAGGTTAATGATGATGAAACTGTGCGGAGTTGCGGAACCTGTGGGCAATGTTTCAAAGTTATCTCCCTTGGGAATCTGTCTGCTTATTGGCCCTACTTCCTACAGCTCGCCCTTCATTTGCTGATGCGGCCAGACTATTTGCCCTGACCGAAAGCTAAAACAAATGGAAAACAAAAATCTGTACAGAGGTTTTCAAGATATTGCGATCCTTGGCCCTCGAGTCTGAAATGAGATATTTTCATTATGAAAGTTGTCTTACAATCCTCAGAAAGTAAGGTTGCCTGAGTGACAGTCTAGTCTAAAGGAAAAAGAAAATAAAGGTAGAGATTTGCAATTTGGAAATTTTGACTGGACAGTGGAGTGTCCGCCTGCTCCTCATCCGATTTTTCAATGCCAAGGTCTATGGGTTTTTATCGTGCGTCGGAACCTCCAGAATACATTCGTTCTTATATGAGAGGGCTAAACATCTGGCCAAAGTGTGTATATGGCTAAGGTTTCAATGGGAGAGGGGTCTAAGCATTTTTTTTTTTTTTTTTACAATTTACAAGAGACCTTGTTGAATGCGCAGGTGTGTTTCCAAAGGGGTATTCTGCATTGCATTAAAAAAAAAAAAGCATGAATAACTAAAAAATAATAAAGCATTGTCGTTAATGCGATTGTATTACTGAAGAGACTAATAGTGAGTATTCGGGTGAAAAGATTTAAATAAAGTCAAGTATTATACTTTTTTTGATGATTACATCTTTGGGACGCCAAATAATTCCCAACCTCCAGGGGTCGTAGTCCTGACTTGATGAAAACTACTTGCGTCTATAGTTCTAATGACATAGATTGAATGGAGGCTTTGAAGCTTTCAAATTCCGCTAGATAGAGAAGATCAAAGGTCATTTTCAGACTGTAGCCGATCCAACATATCCATTGCACACAGGTTCAGAAGCTGGTGGGAAAGCTGGCTGTCCATTATCTGTGATGGAATGCATGCTAGATACCGATGAAGAGGGTGACTATGGAATAATGATGATGGGGGTAACGTGGAATATGGTATTGATTTAGATAAAGAAAACAGTTCTCGTGTGGATAGGTGTTCCGATGATGTGTCTGTCTGTCATGTATCTAACTGTATCCATCAATCCATCTATTCATTCATCCATTCATCCATCCATCCATCCATCCGTCCATCCATCCATCCATCCATCCATCCACCATCTGTTCATCCATCCATCCACTCATCCACCCATCCACTCATCCATCCATCCATCCATCCATCCATCCATCCATCCATCCATCCATCCATCCTCCCTCCCATCCATCCATTTTATGCAGCTTCCTACCCTTCTATTTCTCCCCCATCCTTCCTTCCATCTAGTCAGCCATCCATCAGCCCAAAATTAAGTTCTTCACCTTGCCCTGTTCTGAAAAGAAAGAAAGAAAGAAAGAAAGGAAA
>JBCAUA010838530.1:0-13791 GCA_038406235.1 Peronia verruculata
TGTTGAATGTGACACCACCCGGTGAAAATTTTCATGATAGATTTCAATAGTCCTTATCTGGCAATAGGTCATATAGCGCATTTAATGATGTTCACCTTTTTACTCACAGGAAACCATTTTTACTGAAGGAAAACCATTACAAACTGCAGGATATTAACACTCCTACAGAAATTTCATGTAATGTCACAATGTCCAAACTACTTGGATATCTGTATAGACCCTACTACATAAGTCATACAGTTTTATTATTTGCTCTAATAAGAGAATCTCACTTTTTCAAACAATTTGAGAAAAAGTCTAATACCTCAACGCATAGGATACATGATTTCTCAATTTGAATCAAAGATGTTAATCTCCGCTTAATTCATATACCGCCTGAGTAAGTAAGACAAACCAGACAGTTACAGGCTCTCGCTGATCAATGAAAAGGGTGATACACGTATAGATAGCACGTATAGATAGCCAATAAAACAAGTCGAGAAGGGATGTACAAAAGCGATCGCAGTAATGGTTTGGGTTGGGGTTTCACGACACGTCAAACTCGGTAAGATATGTTCACACGTCAAGAGGGGCCTAGGAATGAAAAATCGGGACAGAAAACAGACTGGGAAAGAAAAATACCACTGGAACGTAGAGGATGGCATTCCCTGAGAGTCATACTAATGGCGGGCTTTCACCGCCTAGAGGTGGGAGCAAAGAACATATCGCAGGCCTCCGAGAAGAATTGAAGTAATGGATCGATAGAAATAAATTTATAGAAATGAGCGATGGAAATGGACAGGCGATAAAGACCAGAAAATTCACAGGAGACGCTACCAGTAATCTCAAACTTTCCAACCTACTTCACAAATATAGCTGGTACTGAATACCACACAGGATAATATGGATGACAAAGAATGAAGTGGCGCAAGGATAAAAGTGTGGAGAAGAAAGGCACCATAAGAATAAGATTCATACTTATCTATAAGAACTGCCACCAATAGTCGAGACAATGTCTTTTCTGAAAGCATTATCACCCAAAGAATTTCAACGGTACATCAACATCACATTGTTGCATCTAACACGGTAGGAACTTAAGTCAAAAAGATTGACCAAAGGATATGTAAAATGTAATATCGCAGGGGCGATATGTTCCTAAAATAACTTTCAAGCCGACACTTACATGAGGCGCCTCATAATCACTATACAATCTCAGTTCGACCATCTGTATTATATGGCAGATTATGCAAAGCGAAGTCACATGCTCAGCCACCACCCAGCAATACAAAAACAGGAAGATGTAAGCTTAAGTCTTTAAAGCCCGAACTGTCACAGAAATACAGAAAGGACTGCTGTAAAGCTCAGTTCTTCCAATGCTGAGCCATCACCCAGCAATACAAAGACCGGCTGTTGTAAAGCTCGGTTCATTAAATACCTCGCCATTACCACCGATACAAAAATAAGCTCATGTAAAGTCCAAATCTTTCAATGCTGAGCTATCACCCAGCAATACAAAGACAGGGCTGTTGTAAAGCTCAGTTCATTAAATACCTCGCCATTATCCACCAATACCAAAAATAGGCTGTTATAAAGTCCAACTCCTCCAAAATCGAGCCATCACCTACCAATGCAAAGACAAAGCTTAGCTCAAATCAATGGCTGAGCCATCACACAACAATATAAAGACAGGGCTGTTGTAAAGTCAAATCTTCAAATGCTGGAGCCATCAGCTCGCGATACAGACAATGCTGTGTTGTAAAGCCCTAATCTTCAAATGCTGAGCGATCACCCAACAATACAAAGGCCGGCTGGTGTAAAGCTGCATGTGCATTTTCGGAGAAAAGACGCCCCGTTACATAGCAACTTAAACTTTCTGAAATCCATCAATGTGTGTTTCAAACTTTGAAACTAAGGATTTCATCTATAAAAGGAAAAGAGTTTTTTTTTTCCCCCTAATTTCCTGGCTTTTTTTTTTTTTTTTTAATCTATAGCTTTAGTCATTCTACCTCCACGACGAGACCAGTGTTCTATTGGATATACACTGTGAATGGAAAGAAAGTTACAAGATGGTAAAAGGAAGCGAGTCCAAGAAGAAAAGGAAGCCCAATGGTTAGAGCTTTGGATTTCATAAGTCAATACCTTAAGACGAAATTTCCAGCGCAACACAGGTAATTTTTGTAAAAGCCATAAGAGAAATACTGACGAAATAACGAAGACCTGGATTAAAAGAACTAAGAGACCAGGAGAGCTATCATAACTAGAATGACCAAGAACAGAGCTATCATAACTAGAATGACATCAAGGGAAAAGGACAACAGCGGAAGAAGATGACAGGGAGACTGCAAGTAGCGCCGTCAACCTCCCACAGCTATTTTTATTAAGACATGCTGCAGAAGATCGCACAGAGTTGTACACAGATGATCAAGTAACACAAAGGCATGTGGCACTTGGAGAAAGACGAAAGCTAGTGAAGAGTTTTGACGTTAGAAAAACGATTTCCTACTTTGAATCAAAGGCAGTTAGATTTAAAAGAGATTAACTTTATGTATGGCCTGCGATCTTGGAAAAGGCGTTGGCAGGTGATCTAATGATAAGAAAAAGGGGCGACAAGAAAAGGATAGATGAAAGACAGGAGAACTACCAGTAATATTACAGAAATGTGCAATTCGTGACAGGGCTATTATATAAAATATAAACTGATGGTATGCTGAATATCATACAGAAAGATGCAAATAGGAAGCACTGGAAGGAAGAGGCAAAGGACGAAAAATTACGTTATAAAGTGACTGGATAAGATATAGACCGGGAAGGATAAATGAGCAAGAAGCAGTTTTCATGGTAAAACTAATGTTAAAAAAATACACAAGGGAAAAGCTAACATTACGAAGACAGTCAATAATACATCAACGCTTGAGAAAAAAAGACCTGATAGCCTAAAGCGTGAGTAGTTTCTCAATGGCATGCCCCAAATATATGGCAAAGAAGTCCATACGCATATTTTGATTGACAGTATCTCATTTGATCTCTCAGCATAGCGAATTATGATGGGAGACACTCATAAACAAATGCAGTAACTGTTTTACTTTTTTCAGTTTCCTTGATTGGACTATAGCGTTGAAATATATCAAACATCTGCAGACCAAATTTAAAATCCCTGAGATTACAGATTTGAAACTTTAGAACCAGATTCCATTACACTGATCTCACAGGTCACAGTGACACCTTTCAATTTTACAACACTTTGCCGCGAAGTTCTAGTGATCTTACATCTTGTTTCTTGTTCTTACAGAATCACTATTCTCAGAGTTCCCAACATGAAATATGAACTGGCCGACTGGACAAAAGAACCAGAGAATAGCTACACTTAGGACATAGAGTGAATTTTTTGGAATAAGCGGATCAGTACATAATTCAAGACTGGAGTGAAACGTAACAGCTGATCTATTATCTGCAGTAAAGGAGTAGTACCTTCCAGATAGTCATGGAATAGCAACTCATCGAGTGGACAACAGAACTAGAGAAATCCTACTCTAGATTCAGAGCAAGGGCTGAACTGGAAGTCCACGCACACAACAATGAGATGATATCACGGAACTGATTTTGGCTACCATCAGCACCACACACGGCTATTGAGACGAGACTTGGAGTAGAACTCGATTTGACCGAGTGAGTAAATTAGTGATCCCACAGAACACTAAACCAGTACCATCTTTCAACGATAGATCATTTGAATGATCATACAAATTAATAAGGCATTTAAGAACTAATATTGTACTTTTTACTTCCAAGATACTTTGTTGGTGAAAAGACCTACTTATCAGTAACTAGTTTTGTATTTATCAGTTACTGGTTTTACACAGAAGCACTATTCTCAGTTCCAACGTGAAATTTGAACTGATTGGACAAAAAAAATTTAGAGAATGTAGCCAGTCTTAGGACATGGGGTGAAATTGTTGGAAAAAGCGGATCAGTATGTAATTTACACAGGCGTAGAACTGATAACGGATCAGTTATTTACAGCAAAGGATCAGTATCTTCCAGATAGAAACATGGAAAGGAAACTGATCCGAGTGGACAACAGAACTAGAGGAATGCTACACTAGATTCAGAGAAAAAGGCTGAACTGGAATGCGTTGACAGAAGAGGGTGATGTCATCAAACTGATTTTGGCGATCAGCACCAGACTTGACTATTGAGACGGAATAGAATTGGATTTGACCGAGTGAGTAAATTAGTGATCCCACAGACTACCAAACCAGCGCCATCTTTCAACAATATTATATCACTTTTGCCGAGCTAATATAGCGGTCTTAAAATATTGACTAATTGCACAACCAAAATTCTCATGCTATTTTCAAGGACAAAGCAAATAAGGTATCCAGATAGCTCTGTCCGACATATTGGTATAAGCTGTCATTTTTTAAATGAAACATGGGGGGTCTCCAGTCAGATTTCTCTCCACCCCTGTTGAATTCAAAATTCGGGTCTAAAAGCTTTTTCCAAATTTTCAATTGGTAGTTTAAACTACCGCAGTAGAACTGACTGGAATTAAATGTCAATGAGTTGTACGAATGCAAAAGGGTGCAAGAGACGTGCTGCATGGTAATTTATTTCAAATAACTTACACTCAATGACACCGTGTCATCTGAGAACTCCAAAGCGTGTCATTCATAGTTGTCTCAACTTCAGTTCACATTTTATTGACTCCAGTATCTGAGCTGTTGTGGCGTTTGAGATGTAGTGATTGAGCATGCTGCACCAGAGTTTGGATTAGGCATGAAGTTCGGCGAGTCTGCACGACTGTGGCTCCATTGTTCCAGATACTGTAAGAGACAAGCTGGAAAAGTATTTTCAAGGACTACAGATTTCAGCAGTCATTTGGATGATCATACAAATTCAAAGGCATTTAAGAATATTGTACAGGTTACTTTCAAGATACTTTCATTGTTGGTCAGTCACTAGTTTTGTAATTATCAGTTGTTTTGTATGTCACCTTAATTTTTTAAAAAATTATTTGTACAGAATCACTATCCTCATAGTTCCAACATGAAATTTGAACTGACCGACTTGACAAAAGAACCAAAGAAGTCAACATTTTTAGGACATAGGTGTGAAATTGGAATAAAGTTATATGTAATTCCACACTGGCCTGGAATTGATATCTTATCTGCAGTAAAGACCAGTAGGCCTGCACTCCACATAGACATGGAACAGGAACTGATCGAGTGAACAAAATGCAGAACTGGCTTTGACGGAGTAAACCGAACTAAATTGGTGATCCACAGATCACAAGCACAGTGCCATCTTTCAGCAATATGGGAACACTTGGTGCTATAATTTTGACAAATTGCATAACAAAAGCCATGCTATTTGCATGGACAAAGGAACTAGGGTATCCAGATATCTTTGTCCTGCATGTAGTACAAATGTGTATCCATATAGCTCCGTCCTGAAAATGGTGCAAAGTAGCATTTTGTAAAAGAAACAATGGAGATCTCCAGCCAGATATTCTGTGTTGGGATTTGACGACACAGCACGATCGTGGCGGTTATACTGCGAACATTTACGGTAAAATACGTTTACGTGTTGAAAATGCCGATCAGGTATGCATCGAGTAAAAAACCTGACAATATTTATGAACTGTAACACTACCGTTAAGAGACAGGAGGGAAGATTTCCACCTTTGCTAAATTTCTATAGTCTGAAATAACACGACTTATGCAATAATTCAATAGATAAGATTTGAAGTGGCTGCGGTGAAATTAATTGGAGTTGTGTTTTAATGCGTTGTATGAATGCAAATGTGAAAAGACATGCTGCATGACAAATTTCAGATTGTTTCAACAAGCATTTTGACAACTCCAAAACGTGTCGTTTCATGATCGTCTCTAATTAAAATTGAACTCATTCCAGTATTTGAGCTGTTTTGACATTTTAGGGATGTAGTGATTGAGCATATTGAATCAGTTTGGATTAAGGATGTCCGACGTGCCTGTCCGATTATGGCTCCTTTGTGCCAGATACAAAAGACAAGTTGGCAAGGTATCTTCAAGATTACACAATTCAGCGATCATTTGAATGATCATACAAATTAAAAAGGCATTTAAGAACCAATACTATATTTTCTACTTTCAAAATACTTTCACTGTTGGTCATGAGACTTACTTGTCAGTTTTTAGTTAGTTACTGGTCTCATATGTCACCTTAATTGTTTCTCGTTACTATTCTGAGCTCCAACACGAAATTTGAACTTGGCAAAAGAACCCGAGAATGTTACACTGTAGGACATGGAGTGAAATTGTTGGAATAAGCGGATCACTATATAGTTTAACACCGGCGTGGAACTGATAATTGATCAGCTATCTGCAGTAAAGGACCAATACCTTCCATATAGAAACATGAACGAGGAACTGATCCGAGTGGACAACAGAAGTAAAATACTCAGATTCAGAGAAAGCTGACCTGGAATGGCGACTCCATATCAGAAAGAGATATCATGGAACTAATTTTGGCGATGATCAGCACCACACACGACTTTGAAGAGTTCGATTTGACCCGAGTGAACAAAACTAGGTTAGTTATTGTCTCAAATGTCACGAAGCACAGTACCATCTTTCAACAATATTACACTTTGTCCCGCTAATATAGCGGTCTTATAGTTTTGACAAATTGCACAACTCAAATCATGCTATTTGCATAAATAGAGTAACCAGACAGCTTTTTGTCCTGCATATTGGTACAAGCTGACGTTTTTATATGAAATATGAGATATCTCCAGTCAGATTTATTCTCTCCACTCCTCTTGAATTTTGAAACAAAACTATGCAATTCTCTGCAGTAAAGGATCAGAACCTTCCAGATAGAGCCATGGAACGGGAACTGATCCAAGGGGACAACAGAACTAGAGAAATGTTGGCTCTGAATTCAAAAACAAAGACTTTGACACTAGGAACTGATTTTGGCGATTATCAGCACCAGATGACTGTTGAGACGAGGCTTCGAATAGCATTAGAATTGACCGAGTGAAAAAAAAAAGTTCGTTTATTGCTCCAAGCAAAAGGTTGACGTTCAAAGCGGAGAGACTGACATAGGCCTTTGCAATCGAAAAGAAGTTATATCCATAAGGGTTGTAGCTGAAGAGGCGGCTACTTTCAGATATGCTATTGAGAGATCTAGTCATTCGACTGTTGTAATTGAAAAGGATTCATTACTTTAAATTGGAAAGAATTACTGCTGAAACTGTTGCAGTTGATACATAGTATTACTCTTACTGTGGATTATGAAAGACATGTTTACTTTAGCTGTTGCAATTATTGATGAGACTGAAAATAAGCGTTAACGTTTCATTTATTTGCCACCGAAAAGATACTGAAGTTATTTCGTTCCTTCCAAGGAGGTAGAAATACGCGTACTACTTTCAATTGCAACGGTAAAGAAGACTGACTTTCGTACTGTTTTCATTAAAAAGTAAATTGTGTGATCTGCACTACAGATTATCCGATTCACCTGTCAAAATTTATTTTATTACATAGTAACTAGTGTTGCAGCGTTAGCTGTTGAATGGGCCATAGGCTGTCATTTGAACAAGTGTGCAGACAAATTACACGAATGATGGGTGACAGTCTAGTGGCCTTGTTCATGTATGTCACAATTTGAGTCTCCCAACTGTGTGTGTGTGTGGGGGGGGGGGGATTCCCTTTATACCTACAAGACTTCATTGCCAAAAACTATACCAATTAAGATTCAACACGAGCAATTTGATTTCAGGGAATAGGACAATCCATTTACTCATGACAGCATTTACTTCAATCAGTGGCATGAACGCTTGTTTCCTGTCGGGTTAAATATCTCTCAGTAATAAAACTTATCTGCCAGAAATTTCAGAAGCGGAAAAGAAACAAATTCAAGGACTACAATTTCGGAGATTTAACGCCGTTGTCTTGCTTGAGAATGAATACACTGAGTATGACATGTCAAAAATATTTCATAATGTATACATCACAAATGCACTCTAAAAAAATAAAAATATATAAAAATGTAAAAATGTATATACAATACACTGGACGTTACCTAAGAATGTCTGCCTACTGTGCATTGTCTTGCTGAACAATGCCCTTGCTATGTTTAGTCTTAAAAAACTGAATAATTCAGTAAGGCCAAGATGAATTTGAAATTTGGCAAATAGGTGTTACAAATATACCACGTTTCTCTTTTGAAGATACAGAAATCGCATTGATGGTATACCAGTATGATGAATATCCTAGTACAATAAAAAGGCATGGAAAGGAAATGCCGAGATGTCCCACAGGAATATGAAAGGAGGAGACCCTGCCTAGCATCTACCTATGCCGCTGATATCTATACTACACTACAAATTATAAATCAGGTAACAGAAAAACAACTGGAAGTTGTACTATACTAGTCTCTCCACTTCCAAATTCTACCGATATATTATTGTGAAATATTAGGGAAAGGCATACATATAGAAAAGTGCAGAATCATTCAATATAACATTTTCAGTCATAGATCTGCATCAAAACAAAACAGTGAAAAAAAGTTTGTCAACCTAGATCCAACTCATTATCTAATATCCAACAAGATAAGTTAAAGTGTAGTGTGGACCCTACTCTTAGTTTTAATGAATTTTTCGTTGTTAGTCCAGAACCTGTAGTCCGCTAGAGTCCAATATAATTGATAACCTGAAATAGTTTTAGTACATGGAGGTGACAATGAAGTCATTTCGTGAAGTGGAACATTTCTGTTGAAGAATGTCTAATGGTCTGTTCTAGGGGTATAGTGTAAGTAGGGGGAGGATTTTCTCACTTACCGCCTTGAGCCAAATGTTTCATCTCAGTAAGATGTCATAGTCTGTGTCAGGATATTTTGAAGGATCAGCACATCCACGTGACGTCTTGCATTAGAAGTATGACGAGTGTTTTAAAGATTGTTTTCTGAAATATAGATCCAAATATACTGATCAACCCATTGAGAAAAGCATTTTCAATACATGAAACGCAGTATTTGTGCAGTTTTCCTGGCCAAGATTTCTATAGAAATCAAATATAGGCATGACAAGAATAGCTAAAGAGCAATGAATCAACTGTTCTTTACAAAATCTCAAATACCCAGTAGTTCAGATGTACAGATTGTGAGCTTAGTTCATCCCTGGCTGTTCCATTCTCACCCAAAAAGATGGCTGTTCACGACAACAGTGCATAGGACAAGCGCAGTGGATTTATCACCCAAGCTCCAGCTCAGGCCTGTTCCTAAATCTCGGGCTCTGTCGTATACCTTTTCTGCAATGAAAGGGAGAAACGTCTTAAAATAAATCTACATATCAGTTTTTTAAACTACCCTTAATATAAAAGACGTGATATAGATTAACATGGACAAGCACCAAGTCTGAAATGACAAATTAGTGTCAGAGCAAGGCAGACTTCAAGACTGCGATAACTACTATGTGAAAAGAACTAATACTAAGCCAATATGATGTGTATTATACCTGAGAACAATTTCTGAGAATGAGCTGTTACAAGACTAACTATTAGGCAGCACAAATGATTTGATGACCAAACTCAAACTCTTATCGTAGGACAGCACTATCATTTTGTTTTTAAAACTGATCAGAATCACAGCAGTTGTTCGGAAACATAACTGAACGATTTACCAGTATACTTACTACAACAGGAACTGTTTCTATGAGCACCTTTGCTTTTGTACAGTTCAGTTACTGTCACGGGTCATGACCATGAGCAATTTTGATAACTTTGACTGACGCAAACACAGCTTTGCTTTAAAGTTGAGAATGGCAAACTGGGCTCAGTTATGGTTTTTATAAGCTTTTCAACCTCCTGTAGTAGTGGTGGTTATCTCAGCTGTCCACAACCGTGGTAAAAAAATAACATAAACCTATTGTGTTATGTGAATGTGAAACGTAATTCAACTGGGCTCAGTCCTCCAACTGATAGTCTTTATAGGCTGTTACAAGACATCGCGGGCCACTCACCCGTGCGGAGATCACGGAGTTTGAGTGAGACGGTCTGAATACATCGCTTTGTCACAGCGGGAAAACGTGCCATTGTTTGTCTATTTCTGGGCTGGTAAACATTTCTCGAGAACCTTTCCCTATGTTTTGAATTTTGATTATGTACTAGTCAAGACTACTCAGTTAAAGCTGTTCTCGAGAATCTTACTCTGTGTCAAGGTTGCTCAGTTTATTATTTTATTTATTTATTTATTTTTGTTGTTGTTGTTGCTACAAATAGATTGTTTTTATAGAACAGCTCAGTGAGACCAACAAGATAATATAATATACGTTCTTGAGTTTAGGGAATAATAATTTTTTGTTCTCTTTTGGAGAAGGAAGAAATGATTGAAAGAAAGAAATAAAGAAAAAAATAGTTGGATAGATAACAAAAAGAAAGAAGACAAATCTCACTCACTGACATATTCATATTAAGATAGAAAGACAGAGAAAGTACAATAGGAAGAAGAAAGAGAGCAGGAGAGAAAAGAAGGATAGACAGAAAGGAAGAAAGAAAAAGAGGAAGGTAGACCTGTCTTCATCACTGATATGATATTTTTATTAACTTTAAAAAGAAAGAAAGAGAGAAAAAAAGAGGGCGAACAAAGGAAAGCTAGAATAAATGAATGAGTGAACGAATGAATGATTAATGGTAAAAGAAATGAATAAAAAATAGACAGACAGAAAGAGAAGAAAGAAAAACGAAAGGCAAATGAAAGGGAAAAGAAAGACAAAGAGAGAGAGAGAGAGAGAAAGAAAGTGACAGCCCAGATGCCAGAGCAAATTCCCTGGACTAAAACGCTTGAGAAAAAGCGATGGAAAACCTAGCGTAGGAGCTTAGCGTGCAAGCGTGAGTGCTTGAAAGAGGAGAGTGAGCAGAGACAAAGAACATAAAAAAGGTGGAAGTTTATCATGTCAAGGTAGAACAGAAGGTGAGTCGGATAATTCCATTGCCTGGCGTTTGAACACAGATGAGAATATTACGTTTTATGGGATTTGTAGTTTTCTTTGTGTGGGGGAGAAAGGTATGGATTGGTAGACAGTTAAAGGGCTATAGGTGGATAGGTAACTGTGGGAGATAGTATGTGGGTGAGTGAGTGGGTGAGTGAGAGAGTGAGTGAGTGAGAGAGGGTGAGGGAGAGACTAAGTGAGTGAGTGAGTGAGTGAGTGAGTGAGTGAGTGAGTGAGTGAGGGAGGGAGGGAGGGAGGGAGGGAGGGAGGGAAAGATTGAGTGAGGGAGGGAGGGTGGGAAAGAGGGAAGGAGGGAGGGAGGAAAAGAGGGAGGGAGGAGGGAGGGAGGACCGGGGAGGGAGTGGTGTAGTGAGCGGCTGTCTGAGTGAGGGAGTGATTGAATGAAAGTGAATGAATGAGTGAATGAGTGAGTGAGTCAGTGAGTCAGTGAGTCAGTCAGTCAGTCAGTTAGTGAGTCAGTCAGTGAGTGGATAGGTAGTGAGTGAGTCAGTAAATAAGCAAATGGGTGACTAACGGGATGACTGACTGATTCACTGACCCAATGACTGATTGATGAATAGGTGAGTGAAAAAACAAATAGACAAAATGACTGAATAAACGAAAGAAAGAAAGAATGCGATGAGTGAATGAGACACTGAGTACACGAGTCATAAACAGAAACCCACCAATCCAATCTCAATGCTGTGGCCAGGTAGAATTAGCTCTATTACTTAGGTATTTTCAGCAAAATCACATGACCTAGGGAACATCGCTCATATGTGGCTTTGTTTACATGATGTGACAAGTCTGAGAGCTCATCATTCGTCCAGATTTGTCCGCCATGCGCAGAGCAAGTAAACAAAGTCATATGTGAGCGATGTTCACTAGGTCATGTGATTTTGCTTAAGATACCTAATAAGGATCTAGATGTCCTCATGACTAATGCTGCAGTCAATGACGTTCAACAGCCTGAAGTGCTCGTCATTAGTAAGTCCAGACAGAAAACATGGCCGACACAATGACATTGGCAAAATGAGCAGCTATAGACAAAGAGTGGATTGATCAAAAGACAGATTGATTAATTCAGTTAAACACTGTATTTTCCATTGCACATGTTCGACAGCATGTTATAATTATGTTCTTCTGACTCATCATTGCTATTTCAAGCAGTTCTAAAGATTAGAATCATCATGACAGGTTCATTTATTTGAAAGATAGATATTTAGAAACATCATTAGTTCAGCCATCCTTTTACACTACACTTAGGCTTTGCCCATTGTGTCATTTTCTTTCCTTTTATTTTTTTTTTATTTTTGTGTTTGTTAATTTGTGGTTTTTCCTTCGTTCCTAACGTGACCTCAATGGAATAGCATACCTGGTTTTTCCAGTCAAGAGTATTCTTCCATTTTTTCTTTCTTCCTCTCTCTTCCCCTCTTCCTCTTTCTTTCCCTCTCTCTTTCTCATCCCCGTGTTCCACCTTTATTCTTCCTCAAATCTATCTCACTACTTGCTTATCCCCACATACCTAACACACCTTTCATCTATATTTTTCATTCGTCTCTGAGAATTTGTGTTAAAAAAGAAAAAAAAAAAAGGAAGGTATTGTTTTTAAAGTGTCTGTTTTCCCTATACTTTTTTCCCTTGTTTTTAAAGTGTCTGTTTTCCCTATTCGGGCCAATGGCTTCTCAACCCCCGCATTCCATCAACAAGAAAATGCCGTTGTGTTTGGAGGTTTTGGAACAGGCTCCCTGTATCTAGTTTGCCATCAGATCCCCTCTTTGTGCGGCATGGAAGGTGATCTGTAACCAAAATGTAGCTGTCAAGATCGTATTTTGTGCGTAACAAAAAACAGAGAGAGAGAGAGAGAGAGAAGCGTCATAATGCCGCAGTTCAAATTACTGCTTGAAGTTTGTAGTCTTACGCTTTCTCTCCTGGCTGCTTTTATTGCAAGCTTACCACTGTAGGTAGAGACAGAAAGGAAACGCAGTGTAAAAAGATTCAGTTGATTTATCTCACTTGATATGCTCTGACGGGAGAATATTTGAACTGAAAAGTATTTTCTCTATTAAAAAAGCATATAATAAAAAGAAGGGAGAAAGAAATCGTGAGCCCAATTCTTTGTTGCCCCATCTCCATTTTTCACATTTTGAGAAAATTAATGAGTAGTGTTTAGCAACTGTTTTTGTACATAGGAGATAGAACAAAATCATTTTCAAAATATACTTGCGCAGATAAGTAGATATCTATTTATGATTACATGTATTATCATTATTACTTTTTTTTCGTAATGGCTATTTTGAACCCATATTCAGTGTCCTACAGTTTTCTACACCAGACTAATCGTGGGGGAACAAGAAAAGGACGATGCAGAGTAAAACAGTAAAGAACGCAAAAGAGAAGGGTCATGACATCACAGAGTAGTCAGTGGAAAAGGATGCACTGGGTGGCACTGTGTGGAGTGGTTCAACAGTCCAATCTGTGGGTGGCACTGTCTGGAGTGGTTCAACAGTCCAATCCGTGGGTGGCACTGTCTGGAGTGGTTCAACAGTCCAATCCGTGGGTGGCACTGTCTGGAGTGGTTCAACACTCCAATCCGTGGGTGGCACTGTCTGGAGTGGTTCAACAGTCCAATCCATGGGTGGTACTGTCTGGAGTGGTTCAACAGTCCAATCTGTGGGTGGCACTGTCTGGAGTGGTTCAACACTCCAATCCATGGGTGGCACTGTCTGGAGTGGTTCAACAGTCCAATCTGTGGGTGGCACTGTCTGGAGTGGTTCAACAGTCCAATCTGTGGGTGGCACTGTCTGGAGTGGTTCAACACTCCAATCCATGGGTGG
>JBCAUA010838552.1:0-10193 GCA_038406235.1 Peronia verruculata
TATCTATCTATCTATCTATCTATCTATCTATCTATCTATCTATCTATCTATCTATCTGTCTATCTATCTTTCTGTCTATTGCCTTCGTATCCTTTTAATGCCTATACTTTATCATACCTCTACAAGTGCACGCATGAGTCAACATCCGGCAAGCAAACGTAACAGGCATTACACGCCCATTTTACCCAGTAACGCAATACATTCAAGGATTAACAGAGTGGATTATGACAAACTCTGCAATAGGTAATATGGGTCATGCTTCCTTCTCTAGCTTCTCTCTTTATTTCTGCATTTAGAGCTTAACACGCAAGACTGACGTCTACCAAGTACATAGAGAGATAATTGATTGGTAGGATATTGAGCATTAAGTAGGAGGGTGGTCTGGATAGATACGGTAATAGTTGTTTAGGTGATAGACAGGTGGGACGAGGGCGGTAAGGTCGTCTTTGGGAGCCTGTGGAATACAGTTTTCAAATAGGAGATCGTTGTGCTCAGTCCTATTACCTCCTTTTACTAGACAAAAGAGGGATTGAACAAGCAGTGTAAAGAGGAAAAAAATCACTTTTGCGCCCTTTGCTTGAAATGTAGACCATGAAAAATTTAAAAATATATATGATTTAAAGAGCATGTTTTCTTCTTATTGTCATAATTTTACCAAATTTTTTGGCGATCAGTCGTTCGAATGCCAAGCAGTAGAAGGATTTTTTTTTTTTTTTGTCCTCTTCATACTATTTGCTCAACACATCTTTAGTCTGGCAAAGGGGAGTAAACGTATGGTCAAAATGATCTCCCTTTACCCCTCTTTTGGAAAGGGCAGATAATCTGCGAAACGATCTTCCATTAGTGAAATTTGCCACGGGAGAGAACCAATGCAATCTTTTGCATTCCGGCATTACCGCCCTTGATCATAGGCCGTATCTGAGCCCAAGAAGGGACCAGATTTTCAAAGGAGAGACATTTGTTTCAACATGTATTCCCAAGACAATGCATTGATTTACAGTGATATTGAGACGTATTTGTCTTTCTTCATTTTGTAATTCGTTACCCATGTATATTTTTGTTTTCCAAGCCTTTCAATCGTAAGAGAAAGGATTATCTCGGCTTTTAGAAGCTGTCAATCTTTGCTGAGAGATTTTGTGGGTAGAAATTTAGAATTTGGAAATTTTGCCCGGACAGCGGCACTCAGGCCTACTCTTACATCGATTCTGAACTGCCAAGGGTTGAGCGTAACGTACATACGGGACTTCGGAAATGTATTCGACCTTATCCGAGAAGGCTAGACATCGGGCTTCCCTATCCACAGGAAGCCAGGGGACCGTTGAGTCACTGAAAAAATGCGGGTTTTCGATCTTCGTGTTGTGTCATCCCCCGATGCAGAACCTGCGTTTTGATCCCGGCCTGTTTTCTCCATGAGCAGACGCCAGACCCATTGAGCAACTGCGTCCCCCACTCAAAAGTTCTTTTCTTCTTCTTCTTCTTCTTCCTCTTCTTCTTCTGGTCCTATTCACATGGTTTTAGTCTAGAGAATGCATGTTTTCCTTTTTTATGTAAGTATTGGACATGGTAGAAACTCATCAGTCCTGACTATCGCCTACTGACGGGTTCACCTTGTTAACATAGCAAGATGGTCTAGCAACAAAAAATATGGTTGTAACTGATATTTCACACTATGCTTGCTGAAAGTCACGAACAGAGATATTATTTATCTTAACTCAGTCTCAATCATTGTGATTACTTAGCCTGCATGTGGAAATTGCGAACACTATCTTTTTGACGTCGGTTTGCACAAGCAATAACAGCTCATGTGTCCACCATCTCTTTTGGCTCAACTTTGGTACATCGTGAAATGAAAATGAAATGACGGGAGTAAGAGTTAGGCCTACACCTAAAACTAAAACAGAATACAATAGACTTTCGTGTTATACCAAAAGTGTGTGTTTCGTTTAGCCTTGAAATAATGAACTCGCGGTAATATGATAACAACGGTCTATTGTGTCGGACAAACGCGCGATGAGGGAATCACCTGAACTCGGTTTTTTGCCCTCATGGGCATGGCACCTTTTTTAGTCCACATTCGACACGCGTGATGTCATTTTGAGATCTACTGGATGTCGGCGCTCTTCAACGTACAAAACATAACTTTTCGTGTCACGAGGAAAATACTTCCGGATTACGCTCGATGTAAACAATGGCTTGACTGCTGGCAGATAAGTTTGCCCAATCCGACGAGAGGAAATTGTCTACTTAGCGGCCACAGAATGAAATGTGTTGTTGTTGTAAACCAGTTGAATGACCCCTTTTACATTGACTATGATGTAGAGTTTACCACGTACATCATCAACAGAGCTAAAGAAAAGGGTCTTCTTGAGGTGTGTTCTATGAGACAGAAGAGTATGAAGATTTGACACATAATTGAATGTCCTGCTCAGTTACGATCAACAGAACTTATTCATAACTACTAACATGGCCCAAAGTTTGCCCTCGACTTCTGTCATAATTGTTTGTGGAAGTCAGAGACAGAAAAAAAAAAAAAAACCACAAGAATGATAACATATGTTATCTCAAAGGGAATTGGCAGCTTTAATGTGGCATTCTCAAGCTCAGTTTGCAGCATAATATAGGCTAAATACTATAGATAATGAAACATTTAATATCGGTGATGAGGACTTTTAGAGTCTAAATCTAGCTATAGATTTGTCGTCTATCTAGATAAAGATTGCAACAGTTGGAGTAAAGTATAGATTAGATAGTTTTAATTGTTTTTCCTCTGTTTAACCATATTATATTTCTCCAACTTCCAAGTCTATGGTAGGCATACAGGTTAATAATCAAAGACTTGAAATCAAAATCAACTGATCTGCTAGAAATTATACCATAGATCAGTCCAACTAAACATGTTTGATGAAATGTCATGTAGATCTAATTGCATTTATAGAAAATCAGCATTTCAAACAACCATATCCCGGTTGGGCCATGTTAGTATCCTTTGGGCCATGTTAGTAGTTATTTAAAAATTAAAATTGCCTTTATTTGCCTTATTTTGAAAGACAGCCATATACCCGTTCATTAACTTTATATAATTTCTTAGCGAGTAGATCTGAGGAGAAACAGCATTTACATAGCACAATTATTTTTTGTTTAAATTTAAACTGATCATTGCAATATAAATAAACTTTTAGGACTTAATCAGATATTGAACACTTGATTTCATTGTCACAGATATGTTGTAGCTGATATTAATATTCAGGAGTTGAATGGGAAAGAGAATGAGGGTGATAGCTTGCTGATGTACAAATATTTCTAAACAATTTACAAGATATATCTGTAACTTGTTCTTATGAGAGAAGAAACTTTCTAAAATTTTCAGAACTTCGTTCTTCTACGATTTGATGAGTGATACCATAAAATGCAGTGATTACACATTTTATATTTATTAATAAGTGCAGTGCAAAGTTCTGTAATTGTTGTTGAATAGCATGAGAGTAAAAATTTCATAAGTTTAGTTTAGAAATTTATATGAATACCATGTACAGAAAGATGCTGAAATCACTGAACTGGATGCCAACCTTGTGATGCAGCTGTTTTCTCCTTTGGTGTTGTCTCAGTGGCTGCTGATAGAGACAACAAAGGAGCCATGCTCGTCAATTTTATGTCCCGATGGTTTTCTGTTTGTTTTCAAACATGTAAGTCTATCATTATTTATTTTTAGCTTTCATTTCTTAGAAGTAAGTTTTAAATAGAAGTCATGATATTCTGATGTTGCATATGATACAGTATTTACTACAGTGTGTAAGTTTTTTGCAAAAAAATAGTGTATTTGTTTTTTCAGCTTTTGAATAGGGTGTGAAGGAGTGAAATTTCTTTTGTACATGTGTATACAAAGTCCTATTCACCACATGGACACACACATTTCATTTTGTGAAACTGACAGATTTCATATTTAAGACTGAAAACAAAATGAGTGGTCACAATAATTCTGACAGTGTAAGCATACATAGTATGTTAAAAATGTCAGATCTTTTTCACTCATCAAAATATATGACAAAGTAGATCATTATATATTTTAAAATGATAAATATAGTGCATGCAGTTTTGTTTGCTTTTAATTCCAAAAGATTCCCAAGTTGTTGAATTATTCACCATTATTTTATTGAAACAAAACTTGCTGAAAAGTACTCAAGAGCAAAGTAGGTGTTAACAAGCAATTAAGGGTTGTGTTTTATTTCTTCATACAATTTTGGAATTAGGTGGATGATCTTCTCTTTTTGGCCATTAGTGGTGATGGGACAGAGACAGAGGCATTTCTCCATCGAAAACTTCAGGTTTTTGTTACTATCTTGAGATTCATGTTTGGACCTGTGAGTGAAGAGTAAGTGACATCATTACATTACAGCAACAATAACAAGAATACAGACCTATTTAGTTCCAAGGAACATTAGAAAACCAATGTAGAGCCCGAGGATATTAGTGATGAAAGAAACTTAAAGATCTGCATGCGATATAAGAAACAGTATGGAAGAGATGTATGAGATGTGACATAACATGAAATTTCCAGAGAAAGCAGAATAAAATGACAAACAAAAGTGATAAAAGTTAGTGGAAAAAAAGTTGTGAAATGTAATAATAAAGAATTTCATATTTTGATTAATATTGAAGATTATACTACTACATTATGTAATCTCTAATCAGACTTGGTCAGGCCCACTCTTACACGAAGAAAGCAAAATGGGACTTTGTGCGGCAGTTGATGCGTAACTGGTCTGAGTTAGTCCAGTCTGAGCAAGCTTTTCTTGTTGAGGTTTGTGATATTTAGAACCTTTGATTTCATGAATATCCCATTTCCTGTGATTATGCAATTAAAATGAAAATACTTCATACAATAGATTAAGCTGAGTATTATGCTTTTGAAATTAATAGTCATGTGTTTTTTGTATTTGTTTAGAAGAAGTTTGACAACTTGAAACCGCATATGTGCACCTTTAAACTTGCAGAGTCATTGACAAACTCAACACCTAAAGAACCATTTTGTCTTCCCTCTTTTGTGTCATCTTTCCTGCCATCTTGTCAGTTCTCTGTGTCTATTCTGTTTTCATTCATAAGTCTGTTTTTTTCATTTACTGTGAAACATCACTGAACACATGCAAGTAGAGTTTCCTTATAACTTTCAGGAATCTTATTTTCTTACATTTACAGGGATTTACTTGTATTGCATTTGTTTCATTTACTTCCTCTGTAATGTCTTTGAGTGTGTGATAAAATGTTCTGCATGTTAATAATGAGCTGTTCAAAAGAAATTTTATTTGAATTTATATTTTGTGTCGTTGTTTTTTTTCTGCTGTTCAGGCTATAGAAAGGGTCCATGTAAACCAGCTGGTAAACGAGAAATGTGTTGAAGTGCTGGAGAAATCTGTGAAACAGTTTCAGGCAGCTAGAGACCATCCAGTCCAACATGCAGTCCTTCTTGTGAACAGTAAGCTACTGGCACTGTATTCAAAGTAGGTAACAGTTTTCCTCACTGTCTTTGTCTTTTATTATCAGTAGGCACAACAGTCAGTTCTTAACATTTAGAATATTTAATTTATGAATCATAAAACAATCCATATTTTTTCAGTCTATTCAGTAAATCATTCAGTGTTGAAATTGAAAGCATGATTATATTTCATTGATTTTTAAATTTCATGAACAAATCTTTCTCCGATATGAAATTGTATTTATTGTATTCATAAAAGGGAGGAAATTTTCCCAGGAAATTAAACATGCTTGGGGAAATATCACTGTAAGTTACAAATTTTCCTGTTTTTTTGTTTTTTTTTTCAAATCGCTTTACAGTTTGAAGATCCTTCAGTATGAGCCTTATAAACCAACATGATATGTTATGACAGCTAAGTTAGTTAATTATCTTGTGGTTTATTAGTTGTTGGCACCTTGGTCTGACAATATGAATTTCTTATCCAGACGTTCAGCACATGAACTTCATGCGAAACACATTCTTACATTGATGAATTTGGCTAAGACAATTTACCCCAGCAGCGATAAGCTTGAGGACCTCTTCTCTAGACAGTATCCAAACATTCCCAATGTCGAGGAGGAAAATCCACCTTTGTCTGTACATATTGATGACAACAGTGATGGAGGGGATGATGAGGTAACATGAGAGCGAAAATACATTTATAACAGTACAATTTGCCATATTTTTAAAAGATCAGTTTATAACAGCTGGATATTGTAATGTGTGTCCAACCCGAGATTTGATTGGAATCCTATTTTAAGAAAAAAAATAACATGTGCAGACTGTCTTTTGGTTGCGTGAATAAATGGAAAAGATGATTTAGCATTAGTTTCTTAACCCTTTCGTGACCCATATGATGTGCAGTGTATGTCATATTTTGCTCATTGTTAATTGTGCCAAGATACCATTTTGATGTATGTGGATAGTGGCTAGCCAGGACCAGTATGACGTACATAGTACATCATATTTTTCTCACATTTTAGCTAAATATAGCAAATAGTTAGAGCCACACGAACTTCTGAATGGTATTCAGTGATATTTTTTCAGTATGAACACACTTTTTCTATACCAAAAGTTTATCAAAATGAAGCATAAGCTAAGCTTGAATTTTGCTTGCTTTCACAATGGAGCCCTCATCAACCTGCGCAGATACAAGCACTTTTTTTTCTCCATACTGATGTCATTCAAATGGTTGTGATACAGATGATGAACAATATTATGAAGACTTGGGGGAGTGAGTATGGGTTCAAAGAATGGATATCTGAGAATAAGTCGAGATCCAGTTCTGGGTCAAGTGATGACTCAAGGGAAAGTGACATTATTGTTAGGATGCGAAAGACCATTCATTACACGTCATAAAAATATATACTTTATTACACTTTGAAGTACACTGAAAATGAAAATTCCTTACATATTGACAGACCCTCTAATTTTTTTTATGCCCTTTACAGTTTTCCTAGCACAAATATGGGAAAATTGAATCACCAAGATACCTCATGTCATGAAAGAGTTAACCTGTGCTGTGTTAGTGTGCAAAATACTTATCATTATTTACGATATCTTTGTTATAACAAATCTGTTGAATTTAAAACTTTTTCCTACACAGGTTAGCCTAAATTGGAAAAATTCATGATTATCAGACAAGAGTTCAGACAACTAGCACAAAATAAATTGGATATAGCTTCATGTCATTTAGAGTTGTTTTTATTAATCTGTGCTCTGCAGGAAGGAAAATTCATTGGAAATGTACATTGTTAAACATTATGTACATGCATGTACAAATTCACAGAACAAAACTCTCTGGGCAGAAAGCATATAATTCAAGAAATACTCAAACAATATTTAAACAGTATTTAGCTTGAAGTAGATCATAACCATCTCTTGGCTTGAAAATGAAACTAGTAATATCAGTAGAACCAACAAATTGGTCAGCGAAAAAAAAGGTTGACCCCATTGATCATATTTTTAGCCTGTTATCATTATTATAGACAGGCCTCTGCAAAGACTGCATTTATCTTATTCCCAGACTGACATTTTCTAGATGATATCTTGCCTCATAAGTGATACAGTTGGTCTGTTGCTGTTTGTTATGCAAGCATGCTATTGTTATTAATGTTGTTGTTGTTTTTACAGTACCACAGTGCCCAAAACTCCCCAGCTGTGCAAAGGTCGAGATCCCCTACTTTCCCTGCTGAGGAAACCACAGAGAAACTAAAATCCAGCAAGTTTGGCTTCACCCTGAATACCGATGAACTGTCATTGGAAGGTTCTGAGCAAACACCAACAGGTGGAACAAATTCATCTTCACAACTCTCTTATTCAGAATCTGGCACTTACCAGAATAATGCATCCTCAGATCAAGATACCTTAAGTCAGTTGAGTGATCCAGAGAGGGAGTTTTCCTTACTTGATTTATACAATGAGAAATACCCACACGACAAACTTCAACCCCGAACAAAAAGCCCTGAATCTGAGAAATCTCTTGAAAATGATGTGTCACAAGAGAAGAACAAGAAGAAAAAGAAACATGACATGCAGAATGTGATCAGCATTATGGTAGATGTTCATCAAGAATCAGGGCCAAGTGGGGAGGGTTTAGATACACAAGATTCTACCAGTCAGGATACCAATAATTCCATTCCCCTGCCCAATAGTTCAACGGTTACAGAAGATATTGACCGTGCAGGCATCAGTGAGGACATTGGGAGAAGTACTTCTCCCTCAGGCAGTGAGCTTGTTATTACTGAATCACAGTATGTGAACATAGATCAAGAACATATAGTATCTGAGACTGAAAATATAGTTGGATTATCAGCTGAGGGAAAGCAGTTGACAGATCAGATAGATACACATGGAGATGACTCACAGAGCAATAATGTTAAGACACTGAATGATAGCAAAACCATTGCTGACGAAGAGAAGACACCCAAAGAGCAGCCACAATGGGATGGTTTGACCAAGGGAAAAGTCCCAGCATCAGCCAAAGATTCCAGCATATTGGAATCTGACCCTGCATTGACTCAAACATCTAGTCTACCTAACTTAGATTTACCCAGTGAAAATGACAACAGCACAAGCGACCTTCATAAATATGAAAACCAAAGTCCTGAGCCAGTTTTCAAAGGTCCATCCAGCGGATCACCTGTGATAGAAGAGAAATCAGTACCACAGCAGTTACAGGGTCGATGCGAAGCTGACGCAGGTGTCTCAGGTAGCAAGTCAGGAACAGACTCCAGCAGTAGGTCATCTTCAAGAGGTCTGAGTGGCAGATCTTCAAGGTCCTCCAACTTGTCTCCACAAGATCCATTGTATTTTAGAGATGAACCATCACGTTCCCAATCAAGTGAGTTCAACTTCATTTTGTATTTATTTATTGTGTATTTTTTATGTGCACTTTTTATTTTGTTTGTTACTTTTTATTGTGAGGTTCCTTAATTTGCCAGTAGCTTTTGCTTTAAAATTTACACTGTAAGGATTGACAGAATAAACAAATTTCAGCTTATGTTATATCTATTTATGACTCAAGAAGACCAGAAAATGCCTATGCTAGATGTTTCAATCAATAATGAAAGAAAGAGCCACTCAGAAATGATATAAATTTATCAAGCACTTTTTATGTCTGCTCTTGCATATTCAGCATTCTGTGAAACTGTGAGATTCCATAATGGATAACTAAATGAAAGCAGTTAGCACTCTCAATTGATCATACATGTACCGCCATGATAAACAAACACAAAAACATTTAATTCTATGCTGTCCATGTAAAATCCACCATGTCTCAAATTTCAAGGGATATACATCATCATCATCAATATATGAATATGAAAACTATTTTCTCTGGCCTTCGCATATGCTCACCCAGCAAGTTGCATGGGCAATATCTTTGCTTTGTTACCTTCTGCTGTATTATAAGTGGATGGAATGTATAATACTCATACGATGTTTTCTGAATTTAAGACAGACAGAAAACAATGAATCTTTAGTGCTCTGGAGAAATTTGTTTGCATAATACATGGAAGGAAATTGGTGAAATAATTTTTTCAAAAGTTCTCTCAGTGAACTCGCAAATAAAAAAAAGTCTTAATTCATTTAAATTCAAAGGGTATCTCCACTGAACACTTTGTGCAGCAAATATCGAGCTCTAATTGCATGTTTTTAAAAATTTTCACCATGTTTCCCTAAAGACCTACATAAATTTTTAAGAATTTGTGTATTGCATTTGGTTTTGTGACTTTTCCATTTATACATTTGTTTGTAATTATCTCTACACTTTTCTCCCTTTGATTAACTTTGGAATTTTGCAGGAGCTGATACAACCTTTGCAGAAGATTTACTGGGTAGCAGAAGGATCAGAGTGAGTTGAATTTCCATTCATCTTTTATGACTTCGAGTATTTAAAATCAGCTGTAGCCAAATCTGATAAACATAATATATGCAGGCTAGGCAAAGAATGTATCCAGATTTTATTTTTCTTTTCTTCCAAATTATGCAGTTGTTTAAACTTTAGATTTGAGACAGCAGAAAATGGATATATGAGATGTGACACAATGAAATCAGGCTCTCGTCAAATTTTGAGCACATGGAGTTCTTGGTATCTATGATAAGCTTATATGTCTCTCTTTCTGTGTATGTAAAGATTTTTACTCTACCATAAGTAGAAGTCAACCTATTGGCAATTAAAGAT
>JBCAUA010838562.1:0-13790 GCA_038406235.1 Peronia verruculata
AACACATGGCCCACTTGAACTACTTGAAGCCACGGCGCGGGGCATATGCACAGTACATTTATGCAAATTAATTGCCCAATCCCTCTCACCCCGGCCGCGACGCTGTCTCCTTTGTTTTCCTCGTTGGGTGGGAACCACGTGGAGAGAAAAAATGCCGAGTTTTACCTTTGGGGCGGCGCTGACGGGTTCGATTTAAAAGAAACTCGCAGCAGTGGCTTCGATTTATGCGAGGCACAAAGAGGGAAAAAAATCTATTGTTCCGTTTTTATTCGGATTATCAGAAATTCGCATTATCAGAGTTCAGTTTGCGTGGACTCGACTGTACATTCTTTTCTTCCCCTCAATATCCAAACATAGCTTAAAACAGTATGCAGTATTCCTTGGATGTCTAAAGCTATGTGTTTTTTTAATGCAGGAACATTTTTTCCAAGTTTCTCAAAAAAAAAAAAATACATGTATTTGTAATTTGCTCCGTTTTGTTAAAATATTTTTCGCTATGTCAGTTTGTACTTATAATTACCACTTTCTATGAAGCATATGGAACAGATGAAATATTGCACTAAACTATGTTTCTTATGTTTGTATTTTTTCAAATCAAGAGTAATAAACATGCTTATCCTGAACACCTGACCATGAGTTCACTTTGATGACAGAATGATTTCAGTTTTTGTCAGACGTCCAGACTGAAGAGTTTTATAGTTGAGCTTGGTATAGTCCACTCCTGGGGACCAAAAATTATTGTTTACTTCAAAACACGGTTGACATTAAATAATACAAAGGTATATGAATAAAGAAAAAATGACATTACTACCAAGAGGGCTTAACTTCAAGTAAAACTTTTCTTAAACTAGTTGACTTTAAGTGGGCCGCATGGTTGATTTTTCGTGATACAGTATGATAAGACTGCTGTATAATTCTTAATGCCAGAAATGAATATTCCTCTTACACAGCCAGACATTCTATTGCTATCATGTTTGTGTTGAATTCAGCCTGTTCCCCACAACTTACATGCACGGTAATGTTTTCACACAAAGGAGGGTATGAATGTTTTTCTTTAAATTATTGTTAGTCAAACTTGGATATCACTGTACTGGCTGTGTTATAAATGTTCATTGTGCAGATATATTAAAATTTTATGGATGGATAAGTAACAAAGCATTACCCCTTCGAATCCTGGTCACCAGTGCCTAAAAAACTCCTTTCCCTGGCTTTCTGCACATTTCTAGCTTCATGTTTGATATCTTTTGTAAAAACAAGCCTCAAACGTGATCATGGGCGCAGACATTTGTAATCACTGTAGTCCTGAATGTCCTTGCTCAAAGCAACCTATTAGATCTGTACTGGGCGTGTGGAAGTGGGAGGGGGGGGGGGATGTTTTTTTTATTAAAGATGGGTTATTTTAACCTTTTCCATCGAATTCAGCATGTTCAAATTAATTAGAGGAAAACTGAAAAAAAAACTGACTTTTTCATATGGTTGCTACAGCAATGCTGCCGTCTTGGATTTTGGCATCCCTAACTTGACTGACTTTAAAATCTATCTAGTCTGCCAAATTTCAATGAAATTTAATAAAACTTGGTGAACATATTGTTTGATATAAATTATAATATCTAAAAAGTTAAATATTTTCAACCCTTCCCGTGCAATAAAAAGTTTTCTACAAATTTTTGAAAATGCCATATGGCGAAAATTCAAACCAAACGGCACTGGTCCAAATCCATCCACACAGAGGGAAAAAAAATAACCTGCGTGACAGACATTAGGGCTCATGACCCCAGTGTGGCCAGGGTTCTAGAAGATGTCAGGAAGTTAAAGGCCAAAACATCTAATGAAAACCCATGCTTTGTCTGAAGACCTTCACCTGTCTAGCTCCACCTGAGAAGTTTTTTTTACAGTGACTAGTACCTACAGAGCAAACATAACTCAGGCCCTGAACTGCTCAGTTTGCCCATTGCTGGTAGGACAAATGCAACATGAATGAATTTTGATATAGATTATAATATACAGTATAGACTTTTTATAAATATACAGTATTATTTTATTGTATTTATTTTATTTTTCCGTAAGGCTCATTGATAATCCATGGTTAACTTCACTAGATAACCACCATGACAGGAGTTTGAAAAGCTTACCAAAACCATAATTGTTCACTTCGTTGATATTGTACCTCCAATAGCTGTGTTTGATTTAAATATCCAGTTTGTATGTACATGTACAACGGTCAAAGACTCCTTTTATTTCTTTATTTTAAAAAAAAAATTTTTTTTTATTTCTGCCCTCAATAAACACTACCCCTGTTCTCCCATGGGGGCCCGTGATATATACATGTAAGTAGATTCCCTGCTCCCACCTGCAGGAAGTGAAAAGCCTGCCGTTGCTGAGATGTCTCCCACAGAATGCCATCCTCGACATTCCAGGAGTGACATCTCTTCTAAGTCTCCTTGCTCCTGTCTTCTGTCTCATTCTCTTTCCTCTCTTCTTCTTGAAATGCAAACGTATCTTACCATGTCTGGCACAATAAAGCCATGATTGTGCTGATGTGCAATTAAATCCTAACACAAACAAACAGTAGTTATGTGCTAAGAAAGAAATGTGCCTCTAAATTTAATAGTACATATATATACATGTATTTGAAAGGTTCTTGTAGGCCTATATATAAGCTGAATCTAATTTAGGTGTGGCCAGAGACCCTAGAATATCTTTGGTGTGGCATAGAGAAGAGTTCATTCTTGTCTCCAGATAGTCCACAGAAGTGAACTAACAGAACAATCACAATATGAGTGTGATGGTTTCTCTTTGGGATTCAACTTCCTGGGCCCGTGCTGCTCTGTCTTTCACGTGAATTAATGGAACAACACATTTCATATTGTAAAGGAAAGTTGTAAGTTATTGGTCAAACCCAAATGCTGAAATTTCCCAACACTAATCTTCTTTACACATAATTTCTTATGATTATTGTGCATTAGCTGGGCAGTGTTGTCGTTTTGATGAAGAGCATTAATTCAATGCTTTTTTTTTTTTTTTAAATCTTAGTAGTGCAAAGGGACAGATCTGGTCAAAGAGATGCTTATGGGATCTGCCATTTAAATTTCTTTCAAAATACACTGTAGCACACAATATGGTCACATGAATCTCAAGTTATTGCATACACAATGTACATGTATAGGGTTTTCCATTTATTCATACATTAAGAGTGACTCCCCTTGGCAATTTTTCAACCATTATAACATTGATTGTTGATTTCATAAATGTGAAAAACAGATCCTTAGAAATTCTAATATTCCAACAGTTTCCACTGACACTTTTAGAGAAGTAGTTTCGAGTGGTGACGGTGATTGTTGCAGCCTAATTGCCTAGAGATTAATTTGATGATTTTTTCTGTGAATTTTGTAATCAGTCCCAAATGACTTCGCCTCTTGCATAAACTTTCACCACAGTTTGAGATCAACAAATCATTTTTATAGATAGATATCAATATATTGAAAACTAGTTAGTTACATAGATAGCAAAGATAAATACATAGGCACATGTTTGATTGTTTATATCTTGTTAGATAGCAAGATAAATACATCTGCATGTACATAGCTTCATGTTTAATTGTTATAATACATGTATTATTATTATTTTTTTAATACTAGTAAATAATATCATCAGAGAATTTAGATTCCTTTTGAAAAAGCATTTTCAAACACACACAAGACATGAAGAAGAGAGGATTCTCTTATGAAAGCACTATACTGCTGGATTTTATTATCATCATACGAAAATGCAACAGAGGTTGCTAACCCTCATTACCAAGAATGCATACCTTCAGTTCAAGGGCCAAGTATACCAGCAAGTGTCAGGGTTACCCATGGGAAGTAGCACCTCTGCAGCATTCGCTATAATCTACATGAACCGCATCAAACAACAAGCTAACCTCAACATAGGAACCTTGAAAAGATACGTCAATGACTGCTGCATTCTCACCCTGAGGAAAGAAGCCGAACTCCTTCCTGAAAAAATGAACAGCATCAACCAATACATAAATTCAAAACAGAACACCCCGATGCCACAAACTCACTCAGCCTCCTTAGACTTCACATGCACAATAGACAAAGACACCAAACAACAAAAATATAGTTTCTACAAGAAAAAAGCCAAGAAAGACCTATTCGTCTATAACACATCTGCACTGCCGACCAAAAGCAAGATCAACAACATCAACATTGAAGTAACAAGGATAATAAGTAAATGCAGTAATCCAGAGGACGCTCGCACCAACTCAAACAAATTCGCTGAAATACTCTGAAAAATGACTATCCCACCGACTTCATACAAAAGAACTGCCAAGCACAACACCTACTTTCACCACCAATAATTAGTCCCTCCCCCCCCCCCCCCACCCAATTTCCCAACCACTCTTAGCCCCATCAGAAATTTCTCTGCAGACTTCAGTAAAGAACCTGACATGGGCATCGAACGCCAAAAAGTTGTTCATATTTCTGTTGCATTTTCGTGTGATAAGAGAATCCTGTCTACTTCATTTCTTGTGTGTGTAATAACACTAGTAAATTTAACAATAAACTAATATACATGAAATTAATTTTTAAATGGTGGATGAACCTATCCCTGAGGAATTTGGTTATAAAATAGTTAAAACCTTTTTTTTTTTGTTTGTTTGTTTTTTTTTAAACATGAAGGAGGAGCCTGGGAGAATGAGAGTGATGAAAAAAAAATCTATTTGACTCAATAACATTCGCCTCCTATAATGAAACTGAATAAAAATTGAAAACAGAATAGGGACAAACTGAACAGACCAAGAACAAACGATGCGCAAATTCATAAGATAAATAGAATCTAGATCTAATATTTGAAAAAAGAAAAAAAAAAAAGCAAGGATGCACAAATTCATAAGATAAATACACCTAGTATTTTTTTTTTAAAAGCAAAAAAAAAAAAAAAGCAAACAGATCTAATATTTAAAAAAAAAAAAAAAAGCAACGATGCATAAATTCATAAGATCTAGAGATCTAGAGACTCTAGATCTAGATCTAGAGTCTAGTATTTAAAAAAAAAAAAAAGTATTTTAAAAAAAAGCAACGACGCACAAATTCATAAGATAACTAGATTTAGTATTTTAAAAAAAAAACAAAAAAAGCAACGATGCACAAATTCATAAGATAAGATCTAGTATTAGTAAAAAAAAGCAATAGTATTTTAAAAAGAAAAAAAAAGGAAAGATGCACAGATTCAAATATAAGATAATTAGATCTAGATCTAGTATTCTAAAAAAAAAAAAAAAAAGTTTTTATTAAAAAAAAAGTAACGATGCACAAATTCACAAGATAATTAGATCTAGTAATTAGAAAAAAAAAAAAGTAAGAGCTGGGTCCGACTATATCGGACGGGCTGCCAACGAACGCCCATTCACGGGTGCGATCCCACTACTGCGCGACACGGGGACTTTTGCCTGCTGAGTTTCCCCCCTGGGCCGGTCCGTCCCTCCTTAGTCAACCTGGAAATCCTGAACTCCTCCAAGATCACCATATTGATGCCGGGCTTAGTGCGGACACCCGATCGACATGGCACGCCCGAGAGCAGAACCCCCGCCCTCAAGCCGTCCTCCAACTCAAGCCTCCAAGTAGCTGGATTACAGGAGCACGCCACAACTCCCGGCACTGCCATGGCCAAATTTTATCTATATATATGTTTGTTCCATAATGTGGGCATTATTTGGTATCAAATTGTTCCATTTTTGCTGTTGTACAACGAAGTTATCGTAAAAATTGTTTTAAAGTCATTCCCAAGGAATGTATTTGAATTTAATTCTATGTGAACGACCAAAATGAAGAAGGATGTCATTACCTCGTTCTGATTTTTAGGTTAGATTGAGGTTCTGCTAGGGATAAACTCATGGTGCTCCTAGGTTACGCTACTCTTATTTTGTCTTTATATTTGTATTTCTTGTGACTGTCTCCCTTTAACAAGATCAGACAACCACACACAAGAGACTGAAAAACGAAATCTATACCGTTACTCTTTCAAAGATGACCTTCATAAAAAAAAAAAAAGCACCATGTTTGCATCTTTGGTGAATGAACACGGGTATATTTAGAAAAATGCTATAGATACAATAGCACAGACAAATCGAGACAATATTTTCTTACCAAATATGTTTTCCGTCGGTGGTTTTGATGACAAAGAAATAGCTAACGATCCTGCTGGTTAAGGTCAAATGGAAAGAAATTTTGGTCGCTTAAAATGCAGTAATTATGAAAACTACGTTTATCCCTTAGTTGTTATTCGACTCTTCACTTCCTGGACTAGCATTAAGGATTTTTCCTCCTTGAAAAAATACACGTTTTGCAGTAGTTGATTATGCAGGTCGCATCAGTTGCACCGAGTAACTTTTATCGCATAATGATAAAAGACACAAGAATTTGGCGAAGTGTTTAGGGCCTATTTTTTATTCATGTTGAATTTTATTTTATATGAGCTCAGTATATTGTCATGACTTCATTTCTTCTACTTTGAAAGACCAAACATAGTCAGTCCTAGCAAACAGCAACATGGCAACACTCTCACAGATATGGCTGGCCTTATGATCAATGATGGGGGGAGGCAGTGGCTCTGTGGTAAGGCATCTGCTCATGAAAACATGCCGAGATGAACTCGCGGGTCCTGCATCGGGGAATGGAAGGACACGATTACGAAGATCGAAAACCCCCATTTTTTCAGTAACTCAACAGTCCCCTGGCTTCCTGTGGATAGAAAAGCCCGACGTCCCGTTTGTACGTTACCTACGTTAAAGAACCCTTGGGCAGGTCAAAATCGAAGGAAGAATAGGCTGAGTGCCGTTGTCCAGGCAAAATTTCCAAATTCAAAATTTCTACCACAAAATTTCTCAGCAAAAACTGGCAATTTCTAAACAGCAGAGATAATCTAATCCTACTTTCTTATGATTGAAAGGCTTTAAAAAAAAAAAAAAAAGGATCAGTGATGATCGGTCTGCTTATGCTCAAAGTATGAAATTATCTACCGTTAGATGAAGTTACTTTCACATTCCACATTCTTAGAAAACAATAAACATCCTCTTATCAAATAGAAAACTTCAGTGTTCTATTTTCGTTTTCTATACGTTTTTCAACCTCCTTTCTGGTGGTTATCTCGACTCTTCAGTGTTCTCTATCGTTTAGTGTTGATTTGATGTACCAAACCCAACTGTTTATCTAGATTATGTAAGAACAGAGAAATGTAAATCATTGTAAACATCTTTAATATTACTTTTTAGTTATTATTTTAAATTCTGGTTTCTTTAATAAAATAAAATAAAGCAAAACACGAAGGCTATACATTGGTCATGATCAGCAGTTATCATGTGAACACCTCGATGTGTTGCTAAGTGGAAATATGAGCTAGAACAAATATCTCACGTTCTCTTCCTACCAAGGAAAAAAATCTGTTAAGTGCAGTAGATGTCCAAATTTACATCGCTTGGCACATTGCAAGCATTCTATTCAGCTTCTGGACATCATTAATGCATATATTTGTCATGTGCATGGGTTTATTGGATATCACCACAATAAGTTGAAACTATGAAGAAAAGACTGCAGATCTACCGTAATTATTTTAAAATTTAATGGTATGATTTCATAGTGAACTGTAGGCATCTGGGAAGCCACGTGAAACATCTATTGGTTACCATTTGGTTTACTATGTATGAGTGGATCTGTGTGTGAAAAGGGGGTGGGGGGCTGTTTTAAAAAAAAGGGGGGGGGGACAGGGGAAGGAAACGCAGTTGAAAATTCGTATGGAAAACAGCGGGATTTTCCGTTCAGGCTACTGATAAGTTCGTGCCTGTTCACTTCCGATACTCGTCATCGTGGCGATGAAAAAGAAATTGTTCAGCTTCTAAAAAATAAGTATAAATATTTTTGATTTCTTTCGCCTAAGTATAGATGAAACAGCTGTAAGTGGACAAAAATTGACCGATCAACCTTTTGATTGTCAGAAAATCTTACACCGGAGCTAGCCCCTGCTTTAGATCTGTGCAGACTGCAATGCAGTTGTTTTTTTGCAGCCTCTCCTCTGTCTTTGAATCAATGCTGCATTCCTGGCGTTGTATACAAGTTTATACTAATTAGCTTAGGCCTGTTTGTATGGATTAATCAGAGAATCGATGCAGTGTTACATGAACATTCGCAGCTTGTACAGGCTGCGGTTCATCTGCAAGCAAACTTTCATCAGCCTGACTCGCATGAGAACAACTGAGACTATGTCTTTTTTTTGATCCAGATCTAAATCTGAAACCCATGGACATGGGAAACTGTGTAGGCAACTGTGTGTTTCGTTGCGGGTATACACTGTACGCTGAAACATGCATTGGCCGCTGTATACACAATAAATATATAGATTCTTTTCGCAAACAATTTGGGGAGCGAGCCATTCACTCAAGACTCACACCCTTCGTGTAAGTTGTTCCTCACTGTCGCATCTAATTCAGATTTGTTAAATTGCGCGAAGTTCTCTGTCCCTCTCGCTTTGTTCTCTTTCCCCCTTTCTTACCTTTTATCCCCCCCCCCTTTCTCTCTCTCTCTCTCTCTCTCTCTCTCACACACACACACACACACACACACACACATACACCTGCATGCACAGTCACACGTCACCTCTTTACCTCGATTTGCTTGTTACATGTATAAAGTTAACGTGATTGCAAGTTTGATATTAGGCCAATCTGCAAAAAGTTTATTAGAAATGAAAGTTCCCCCCCCCCCCTTTATTCCCGCGTTACAATCCAAATTTGAATCAAGTGTATTCGTCTTGGTGTCCCTACTACGGTTTCTCATACACACCCACAGTTTCAACGAGTTGTTAATTCTACCCATTCCTGTGCTGACGTGTAACTATGCATACATGGTGGCTGATCTGTCCGTCAACAACTTTGTCTTTGTGGATGTAGGCGATGCTACTCTGGTAAGTAACAGAGGTTACACACCTCACGATCTGGTGATTGACTCATTCTATATACCTACTACATATTTGGGTACATCTAGACGTCATTGTCATAGCATCCTGATAAATAATCCTAAAGCGCTGCTGAGTACTTGAGTATAACAGGAAGTTGGTATATTAACATGTTCTTACGTATTCACAAGAAGAAGATTTATCTCTAATTAATTTATACCTGTCATTATGGCATGTGAATATTGTCTGCATGTCACAGACCTTCTGCTATGCAATCGAATATTTTCTCTACACACTACATGTATTTGTCATTAGGTTCTAAAAATAAGGTAGACTAGACAGATGCTTCGTTCTCTAAGTCAAAGTCACAATAACAGCATCAATAGCATCAAATTAAACAATTAAATAAGACATAACCTACTTCTTTACAGATAAAAAATGTAACCCAAGTACCCGATGCCATCTTAACTACACATAAGCACTGGGACCACAGTGGGGGAAACAGACGCATGAGAGCAACTTTTCCAGGATTGCGAGTATATGGAGGAGCTTATGAACATGTACCTGATACCACTCACTCTGTCCACGACGGAGAGGAGCTCAGGTGAGTATCCAGTGCAGGTCATGCATAGACAAATTCCATGCATTTAGGCGAAGAGTGAAGTCCCTTTACTGTGTTGAAACGGAGAGAAAACTTTCTAAACTAAAATTCCTCTTATAAGTTGGTTTCGCCCACCAGTGCAGCTGGTGATAACCTATATTTTCTATTAGTGTCGATTGTCGTGGCCGTGATGTTTCTGTTTGAAAGATAGACACAAGCGAATGACATGTAAGCGAGCTGACTACAGGATATCATCCATCGTCCGTTCGACTCTGCCACATCGACTAGAGCGCGCCAGAATCTACAGGACCTTGATTCGGAGAACTAACGTTATGTTATATTTACGTCTTTCAACCTCCTGATAGAAATTATCTCGATTCAGAGAACTGGGAACTGCTTGATGATTGCACTGGCTGGCATCTCGCTGCTCGAGAATCGAGAGAGACCAGAACGGGGAACAAAGGACTACCCGAGAAAGAGAAGCATTATGTTAAATGTCTTCGATTCACACTCTAACTGTGTGAGCAATGCTTGTGGGAAAGACTGACACATAATAAAGAGTCTCTCTCTTCATGCGACACTCTACATTGAATTATGCCTCAAACAAGCTGACCTTGTCCCACCGTTATATTACAAGACAGAATGTTGGTTTTTCCTTCTTCATCCCCTTCCTTTTTTTTTTTTTTTTCTTTTTTCTTCTTCTATGCCGGTGAGGGGGGGGGGAGATCCTGGAAGAAGTCATTTTTAAAACCGTTGAGGGGAGATGATTTTGACCATTACCATCGAATTCGGCATGGTGAAAGTAGAGGAAAACAACTGAAAAAAAAAAAAAAATCAAAATCACTCATGGTTGCCACGGCAACGGCCCACAGCTCTGATTTTACTACTCAATATTGCGTAACTCTACTATAAATAAGATTCTACATTTCTCAACCGAGTCGCTTGAAAATTTGCATACATGTCTTTCAGTTCAGTATCTAAAAATGATCAGAAGGGATTTTCAATAATTGGCTTAGTTTCTTTTTTCTTTTTTTTTTTTTTTCTTTCCAGATATCTTTTTAATATCGGTATGTACAAAAATCACAGATTTTGCATAAAATTGACCCTAAATTCTCACATTTCTCAAAAATTTAAAATGTTATTTAAAAAAATCCCTTCTGGTCATCTTTTTTTGTATTGTTTTGTTCTATGTTCATGTCACATTTCATGGAAATTGCTCTATAAATAAAAAAGCAGATCGCATTTTGAGAAAAACGCATATAAAGTTTGTTTTTTTTTTTTCACTAAAACAAACAAACAAACAAAACAGCTATAAAGAGGGTTTTTTTTTTTTTTTTCGGACTTTCAACCCTAAAACATTTTTTGTTACACCTACTGTACCTCTGTCCATGATTTGTTTATTGTCTTTGGTCGTCTCCTGTGTCCCTACTCCCATTTTTCCTCCATTTTTGCTTCCCTGCCCCTATCAGCTAAAGGACTTCCGTGGAGTCATTTTAGGGTCCAGAGAGGGTTATATATGGCTGCCATGTCATCCTCGGTCAAAACCAAGAGTGTGTTTACCCTTCCTGTGACAGATAATGCACTAATGCACTCTGAAACAGCCGACACATGGCATATTTCACTATTAGACCGTGGGAAGTCTTTTTCATAGGCCCAGGTGAACGTTTTCACCGATATTCGGTGTGGACAGAGCCTCAGATGATCAGTCAGTGTCCACCCCTGGCACTGGGGCTCCCGATATTGGTGGAGAAGATCACAGTCAAGTCTTCTATATGCAATTTTCCCATACCCAACGAAATAGTGATGATCTATCACTGAATAAAAGAGCCCCAAATGAGCAAGAGCCTGGATGGCAGTGGGGCAGGCCAGCCTTTGCTTGACCCCACTCCCCATGCCTTAGAATGGATATATCAACTTTTTATTACCATGTTTATATTCAGCAGAGACCGAACTTTTAAAAGAAAACAGAGACCCAAAATCGAACATTCTGAGCAAAAACCCAATTTCAGGACACCCCCCCCCCCCCCCTTAACATAACAAAATAATAATGGGATTGAAGAGAGCACATCAGTGTGACGCAAAGTAATATTAAAGCATAACACAGCAGAGCAGACTTTAGAATGACATACGATAACATGACATAACGCATGCAACATAGCATAGCCCCGTAGTGATGTACTGTTATCTGTATCTATGTAGCTTCGGCCGACTCAGGTTCACAGCACTGATGACCCCGGGCCACACAAGAGGACATATTGTATGGCGGCTCCACGGGGCCGAGTTTGGAGTCTCAGATAGTATCTTCTCTGGGGACCATCTCATGCTGGCTGGTTGTGGTGCTGTTTTCGAAGGTGCAACGAAGTTCCTACTTCGGTTTTTTGTTGTTACTGGCCTCGACTTTGTTGACATAGGTCTTATCAAAGACATCGGAATTTGTTAGCTCACGAACAATCGTCTTGCTTATAATATAATATTCATTATGTTCGAGCTCATTGCATGCAAAAATCAATGTAAATCTGTTCTCACACTAAAAGACAAAGGATTTCAACTGTGGCATGAAGTGAACAATTTGCACTTTACTGGAGAAAATCTAAACAGCATTTAACTTAATTTCTTTTTCAGTCACTTATATTATTTCAAAGTCATTTAGATTTATTGTTTTGGTTCAAATTGTATGACATCAGTTTCCCGTTCTTGGCTTTGCTTGTAATGTCACAGCTGTATGGTCTGTTAGTACACAGTCTTTTGTCTCCTCATTTCCGTCCACATTACAGTTTTAGATCTGATCTCCTGTTGGGTCGTTTAGTGCATTTTTTTTTTTTTTTAATATATATAATTATTAATGCCTCTGACCACAATTTTTTTTTTTTTTTTTCATTTCAGAAAAGGTCAGAGTGTCTAAAAGTATCAAAACCTGATTTTGATCTTTTGGCACCAAAACTTAAGTTTCAGGACCGTGACCCCCCCCCCCCCCCCCCCCCCCTTCCTCCTTCTCCTCCTGCTGCCCTTGCCCAGAAATGTGCTATATTATTATGTAGATAATTGTTTGTATCACAATCCCTCGCCAGCCCATACAAGTTCCAGTTTGTTTGTTTTGTAAGTCAGTTAGCTTTATGGTCTGTATTGATGCGCATGGATACAGTGGGTATGTTGCCTAAGTGTGATAACGAAGTTATGGTGAATTTTGATGCCAGGAACACTGAAACAGATGATAGCCTCCCTTGAATTGATGGCGGCCATGCCTAATGATACTTTGGTCTGGCCTGGCCATGAGATGGGATTGGAGAACTTAGAGTTGGCCTCTTTCGTGGAGCCAGACAATGTGGGCGCTGTGCTCAAACTGGTGTGGGCTGTCAACAGGAGAGACAGAATGCTCTGTACATGTCCCTCCACTATAGGTAGTATCACAATGTTTTTGTGCACTGTCAGACACATGAAGTGACCAAAGGTCTTATCCATGTTGAGGTGCCCTTCTTGCTGGCATGTCCTCGCCTCCTTGTTACTGTAACTATGTTCGTGTGTGCATATTAGGAAAAGGCAAAAGGCGACCTGGAGATTTGTGGCGGAGAGTTGGGGGGGGGGAGGTGACTGAGGGTTACATACCACAGAATATTGCTTACACTGTGACACATATTAAAAGGGCAGCCGGTGTACGAATCGCGGAAATGCATGGCGTTCTTGTCTTATAGACTAGAAGAGAATCCAGGGCATTCGTGGAATTTTTTTCAAGTACGTGTACATGTTTAGGTAAAACCGGTACTGCCGTGGTGAATGGCAAGCATGCTCACCTCGATCTTCGTATTCTGGGTGATTAAACTGAATTTAAAGAAGACGTGTTTGGTTATTTCATTGCGTTATTCTGTCGGATGTGCAACAGAGTTCCGCAAAATTTGGGATAATTCCCTCGACCCGCGAAAGTTTGTCACACTTTTTGGCGTGACCCAGTTACAGTGGATGGAAAATTTATAATGAAAATTCTTCTCTATGAATGACAGACTCATAGCCAATAGTTCATATTCGACTAAGCACAGATCTAGAAATCCCCACCGGAGTGTTTGTACCCCCTACTGAAAATAAACGTCACAAAATCCCACAACACTAGTGTTGAACGCGATCTTCGGGGAAAAACGTGACGCCGGAAGTACGTCATACTTTTTCTTACCTCATTAAATCATTAACACTACTCAATACTACTATTATTTGGAGGCCATCTAGGTTCAATAGGCTCACAGTGAAGAGT
>JBCAUA010838573.1:0-13789 GCA_038406235.1 Peronia verruculata
TGCTAGGACAGCCACAGTTTCGTATTTACCAGTTCGCAAATAGAAATAGGCGAAAGCCCGTTTGGTATAACCATTACGAACTATCTTGTAGCCCGGATCAGTAGCCATGATGAGATAACTCGTAGCCCGGATAGAATGAGTTAATCCTGTATCCATCTAGCTAAATATGACACAGCACCTCTATATAAAAACTGGACTGATCATCTCTATCTGTAAATGGACAATAGCAAGACAAGAAACATGTGCACTCCATACCTGAGTGCGAACCTGAGGGCTGATGGAACTGCTCTCTATGACCTCTCATCATCTCCTCTCTGAGCTGTTGCATCTGCTGCTGCATCTGCTGCTGCATCTGCTGCTCCAAGCTGTCACACTTGGATTTCACACTCTCAAGTTCTCTCCTGAGGTCCAACTCTGCTTGCAGACTCTGAGCTGTTCCTGTACACAGAGTCATTTATAAAAAAATTAGATACACCCAAACTCTTTTCCTATGACAGCCAGCTGAAGTCACCTACCAATGTGATATCAGTGATGTTCAAACTGGTGCGAGATGTCCAGTGTTAGCCATACTGGGCAAAACTGCTTGAAATGATGACAGAAATCTAAATTGGTCGATTTTTTCTAGCATTTCTGTGGCTCTTATGACCATCATCTGGAATGCTTGTTATGAATAAAAGCTGAAATTTGTCTAATAATAGATTGATTTCATTTTATTTTCGAAGTGTCTAGCTGGACTTAAGGTTTTAACATTATGGGGGAGGGGATGGGGGAGGGAATAGGTTGGACTGCTCAGTGGGCCAGTATTCCCGAATCGACCATAAAGCCCGATTTACACGAAGGGTAAGATCCTCTAAGTTTGTCACCAAGAAATGTCCCTTCCCCCTCAGCCCGGAGGTTTCTCCCCTTGGACTCATCCCACACATTAATTTGTTCCTTGTGATTGCCACATTTACAAGTAGCGTTCTGTCTGTTGACCCTGAGTTGTTTTACACAATTGTTCACTGCAGATTCTATGCATACTTAGAAGCAAAAGATGTCAGAGATGGGTTTATGACTTTTTTCAGTAACGAAGGAAGCTTGCCTTGGAAAAAAAATATGCTTTTCATTAAAATAAAAAATATAAAGATTTAGTTTCCTTGAAAGACATAATTTATTACTATTGTTTTATTTAAAATAATATTAAAGTAATTATGAGTTGTTCTGGAAAGATAATTATTTTTTGTGGCTTGCACAACACAAAAACAATATAATATGCTTTTTGTTGTTGTTTATTGAGCCTGCATAAGTGAATTATGCATTACATATAATTATAAAAATTCCGTGAAATGGGAGACATTGCTAATGCCGCACATGATGTACATAAAAGTACTTCAAGCTACTCATTTGTGAAAAAAAAAAGAGAGAACTTTACTATAGAGGTCGTCATGGAGTCAGTAGATCCATGAGCTAGCCCACATTAATAATAAGCAACGCTTGAAACCATTAATTTGTACTAAGTTTTCCATAAGCATTTCTCAGGTTGCAGATTTTTTAAAACCACAAAGTCTTTATCCTCCTCGGGCTCAAAGGTTTTAACATTATTGGCACGCTCCTGGTAGCTTTCTTCTCTTAATACCCGACTGCTGTATTCTTTCGACTTTATTCTCCACAGACATTCAAGGATCTAGATAATTACTACATCTGCCTTTTTCCTTTTCTTTTTTTTTTGTGAGTGGAAGATGGGGCAAGGCAGGGTTTCTAACTCTTACAGTTTCTTGCTGTCATAGGCAATATTCACTGACATAGATAGAATGTGAATGTTTGGGATGTGTATGAAATCAAACATTATCATAACTTACTAAACACCAACATTATAGCTGTTGTAATGTTTCCCACATACATACTGGTTAATGATAAAAATCACACCCCTCACAATCTTTAATTGCCCGTCTTCTCATGGTCATTGCACAGTGTGTGATAAAGGCTGTATTTTGAATAAACAGTCATTTAATTTTATACTAACTACAGTCTTGTTTCTCTTTGGTGTCATTCTAGCAGCTGTTGTCACATTACAACTTTTTTGATGGATGTGCTGGGTGCTCTCTTTCTCTGTGTACTTGTATGCTTCATTCAAAACTTTGATTGTGTTGATCAAGATGATAAAGTTGACTCAGATGTGTGATAACATGTTTATTTTATTTATGCATATGTCTGTAAGATTACATAAAATTTCTCTGAAAAGAAAGCAAAAGTTATTTTTCCAGAAAACAAAGACTTAAAATGTTTGTAAATTGAAGTGGTAAAGTGTTCTCACCTGGAACAGTCTCCTGGGTCTTTCTTGTATGTCCACAAACCTGTTCTGTGCCGTCATCATGGCCGGCAACATCTCTTGCTTGGTAGCTGTGTTTAAAAAACAAATAGAAAATAATGTATGGCTCAAAATTTTGAAATAAAAACAAACAAACAAACAAACAAAAAAAAAACGTATTTATAAAAAAAAAAAAGAAATAATAAAGAAAGAAAGAAAGAAAGAAGGAGCCTTAACATTTACAAACCCTCTGCTGCTCCTGCAATTTCAAATCAGACTTTTCTATCTGGGTAAAAATGCCTCTGTGCTACAAGCTATTAATTTATACGTTGGTGTCTCTGCCTTGGTCTTTATGTGAGTGATGCCAATATACTGCATGAAGCTATAAATTAAAAAAAACTGAGACTTACCCTCTTGCTAGCCTGAAATTTAAATTAGGCCTAACTGAGATTACATCTACAGGGTGGCCCATAAATTCCCACCCATCCATATTTCTAATTAATTCCTAGAATGAATTTAAGGCAGCTGCCATTGAAGCATTTCTACAGGTAGCCCCTATTATTTTGAGGGAAATGTCTAACAGCTGGTGAGTGATAGATTATTTTGTGCTAGAACAAGGACATAGGCTGGGTTGTCCGTGATCATGACCGACATACCTTCTGATAGGGATTGCTAGCTCTTAAGATAAAACAAAGTAAAGAAATTAAAGGAACTGGAAAATGTTTGGACCAAGTTAAAACTTTATTCCATGCAGATGATACATCACTATTTTTGAAAGTTGGCTTTAAATTTAGAGAATTTCTTCCCCAGATAAGAAGCATTTCCAGCTTTTCAGGATTTATCCTTAGCCATGAAAAATTTAAAGAATGCTAATTTGTAGTTGTTCTCAAACAATTTAAAAAAAAAAAAAAATCAATCACAAGGTATCAAGAATAAAAGGGAAGATCTGCAGGAAATATGGAAGAAAGCAGGAAAAACATCACTGATAAATAGGGCATTTAAATCAACAATCAAAAGGAGACTTATGGATTTGGGTAAATTATTATGACAAAGGCCTTCCTTATCTCACTGTGTATTTACACACCGCAAGACAATGCGTTATCAAATAAGTCAAATTCTCACATCAACCATAAATTATTTATTTCCATATGCTGCAGAAATTATGCAATTACAAGGTCTTTTGAGAGAGTAGAAAGAAACATATGTGCCTCAGAGGAAAAAAAAAAAGAGGCTTCTTGGCTTACAATAAATGCAACAAAGTTTCCTCACAGGATGGGATGTATAGTTGTGCATGCAAAAACATGCAAGAAAATTTTATCAGTTTTTTTCATTAAAGGAGTAGATAGTGTAAAAATATTTGAGATAAATATTGAATGAAGGGCAATTTCTGAGGAAAATATTGCAACAACATCTTTGAAAAAAAAATCACTTAATTTCGAGGGAAAACTCACACTAACGCAAAACACAAAAGAAAATGTCAGTATATTATTATGGCATGATGGAAATTTAATGATCTAGCTTAGGACATATGTCTCTCTGCCAGTTGAAATGAGACGTACATCGCTGGGCTAGAACCGAGAAATCGGCTTTTGAATGTGATCACAGGAGTCAGACATTGAATTTTATTATTATTTTTTTTTACATTACAGAAATCGAAAGTGTACTGATTTTTTTACAAGGCTGTATCAGTTTTACCCTCGATTTATAAATATTCTTTCATTAAAATCGGACTTTTGTGAGGTAGGTATGTAGATTTACCGTTGACTGATCATTTAAAGTCGATTTACTGGGAATTTCAGTCACTGCTGCAAGGTCTCCATCCTGTCTCTTTTAACTGCAGTATCTCTGGCTAAAGTAAATCTAGCTCAAAACTTTTTTCATCATCTGAAAGGCTAGGAAATAAACTTTCACATGATACCAAAAACCCCATATGGTGAAAAGTTGACATTCATCCCATTTTGACTGGGTGCGAGACAAATAGACACCTGACAAAGCACAGATCAGTCAAGGGTCTACTGAAATTACATGTGCAAAAAGCTATGACTTTATAGTCTGTTCTACAAGGAACACCAAAGGGACTTACGAGCCTGTCCCATATCATTTTCCATGCAACATATCGATCATTCATTATCTCATTGTCACTGCAAGTGCAACATACCAGATAAGTACATAGAGACCAAGGAAAAAACAAAGCCCTTTCACAAATTAGTCTGGAGGAAAATAAAATTATAAATTTCTCTCAAATTATTCAGTTTCACACAGTAATTCAATCTAGTGTAATTCATCCACACCACCCATGTGTGACTCATCAGCTGATTCAGCTACATAGCCATGGCACACATATGTAAGGGATTGACTAAGATGCTAAACTTGAAAAAAAACCTGGTTATCATTGGCCACATAGTTCTATATTGTTCGTTTAGCCTTTCAACCTCCAGGGAGGGAGAGGGGGTATCTCAGAAACAGATTTATCTATTAACAGAGTGCAATGACAAAATCACTTTGCAAAGCTGTATTTTTGTTCCTTTTGAGATAAACATGGAGCAACTATATAAAATTCATAATGAAGTAATAACAGATCAATGTAAAGGAAAGGGTATTTATAAACAAATAAGTTTGTAGACTGCAGAAAAGAGCTGTCTTTGTGATATCCATGCTTCGAGTTATTCCCGCTCCTTTGTATTTGACTTCACAACATAAAGATTTACTACAGATCTACATGTAGTTCCCATAGTAATCCATACGAACTATAAATCAAAATAATTCAATCTTAAAAAAAAAAAAAGAGAAAAAAATCCTTAAAGAATGTACCCAAAACTTGTATTAGCTATTACGGTTACTTCCTACTTCACATATTTCTTTTTATTGTTTTCTATTGATTTAATATTGTTATTATTTTTATCATTTGCATTAAGTTTCTGTACTGTTTTATGCTGCAAGCACCATTGCATAGCTTGTATCTAAATGAAGTCAATCATTTTTGGAGATAACACCATTTGAATTCTATATCAATATCAGTGAGAAAAAAAAAAAATTGAGAGAACCATCTTGAGGGAACAGGACACTTATTACCTCTGACCTACTTACCGGTTGGAAGACATGTTCTTGCTCACAAACGGATGAAAACTTTTCACTTCAATCTACTCTTTGCTTGTCCAGTCAGCTCACACTTTGTTCTCTGCTGCTTTTCTTGCTCTCCTTGTCTGTTTCTCAACTTCTTCTGTCACTGTCAGTCTGTGGCATTTAATAATATATAATGTTGAAATCTTATTTGATTGCAAACTTGCACCTGTTCCTTTGAAAGAGTGGCAACTCAGGAGTTGGAAGTTCGAATCTTAGAAACATCTTTTTTTTTTTATACATTTTTATATTAGATCTAGATCTACATATCGGTGCATTTGATTTTGAAGTCTTTCTGTAGGTTATTTTAGGGGTAGTTCAAGATGTTTTCAGCATCCAGAATGTAAATCTAGCTCTAGATCTAAGGTTTCCCTGAAAATGGAAGGCAGATCTCCAACCCACGATATTTTTCTTTTTTTTTTCTTTTCTTTTCTATTCCTTGTATCATATGTGTGTTCATCTACTTCTAGACACAATCTTTCTAATTTTCTGTTTTGTTTTTTTTTTGAGGATGTAGATCTAGATCTAGTTGAATGAGATGGAATAGAGGGATCTCAGATCTAGATCTAGATCTTATGAGTTAGGCCTTACTCCTATGGACTTCATGATCAGATTCTAAATCTTATCACAATTATAAACAAAATAGATACTGTCACATGACTGCAAATAAATTAGGTCCAAGGATTAATTTTAAGTTCACCTTGCTAATAATGATAATAAACGCTGTGCAAATCGTAGATTTCATGCATAAATCAATACTACTGCAAGTAGGAAATATGTGGTAATGCAAATAGGAGCTCCGCCACATATTTCTTATTTGCAGTCACTGAATAGGAAAGGGGACGCCACTCCCCTCACTGGTGTACTACTACAAATAGGGGCAGCCAAAGTTTAATTATGTTTGATGTACTGCAGAGGGCCTATCTTTGATGTACTGCAGAGGCAGAGGGCCTATCTCTGAAAGATTCACAAAACATCCGAGGTTTCTTTCCTTCATTCTGTTCATAAGCCTCACCATAACGGTATCCTCCAGAGAGTGTGTAACAATAGTTTAAGAAAAAATAATAAAAATGACATCGCCAGTCATGTATCAGTTATGGGATTGACAATATTAATTGCTATAATGAAAATTAGAAAAGTTCTAGAAACTACTTTGCACATAAATTGCCACAAATTTGTTATAATACTAGAAGAGAGTCCACGACCTCTGTGGGAGATTTTTCTTACCAGCAACTTAAATTGTATGACAAAGCGTGTGCATCTCGATGAAAAGGGGAGAGGGGCAGGAAGCGATGCTCAGTCGAGGGTTCCTTATCCCTGATAGGGCAACTCGGTGAGTGGAAAAGGGATAGCACAAAAGGCCAGAGTGCGAATGCTCCCGCAAAATGCAAAAGTTTAACATGCAAAGACAATGGATGGATATTCCGATATATAGCACCGCCCTCCAGGGCACGCCGAAAGGGACCGAAACCAAAAACCAAACCAAAAAAGTAAATTGATAAAATAATAGCCCTGAAGAAACTGAACGAAACAATAGGCGTGAAAGATGCAAATGGGTTATTTTACAACAATATCACAATTTAAACTTTAAACACAGGAAAAAATGAGGAACATCAAGTTAGCATTGTAAAAGTCAGGGATGGGGGAGGAGGCATACAATTGCATTCTTTTTCTTTTTAACCGGGGTCGTCAAGTCAACGACTGAACTGAATACAAATCAGACTGAGCGTATTGTGCCGCAGGCTGCAATTCACCACACGACCCCTCCCCTCCCCCCCCCCATATTCCACCATCAAGCAATTTGGATCAAGCAGCCTTGCGAGTTTATTATCACAGTTGTTATACAGCATTTTCAGAATAACACCGAAGATAATAAGCTTTTCTCATGTTTAAATGTAGCACAGATCTATATGCAACAATGTTGTGTACCAAATTTCAAATGGTCAGTTCATCAGTTTTCGAGTCCATAAGTCCATTGCGGATTTTCTTGCAATTTTATAATATAGATAGGCTCTAGGAAAAAAAGGGAATGTACAATCTGTTTTGGTCAAATTGGACTGAATTTGAACTTTGAAGAGATGGAAAAGCCAAACTCAAATTCAACATCTATAGAATTTATAGGGCAAAATCATTTCTATCTGTGAGTCCTAGCTGCTACCACTGCCAAATAAAGCCCACTAATTTTAATGCTACAGAATAGACCAAGTCAAGATCTAGATTTCAACTTAGATTTAGATGTAGATCTACATTCTAGCGCATGTATCCCACCTTCCTAATTACTGAAATCTTAACCAAATTCTACATGGATTTTGACAGCCTTCTGTTACTTGCCCATCTTTCCATTGATTGTCAGCAAATTCTCTCTAGAGATCTTGAAATAGATCTAGATCTAGATCAAGATCTCGATACAAATGTCCATTTCTACTAGAAAATCTAGTAGATCTAGATAATCTAGATCTATATGCAGTGCTGCGAAGTCCGCGCCTCTATTTTTTGCTACTCAGCTTAAACCTCGCGAAATCCCGTACCTGTGTTCGAATCAGGTATTAAGCACTCTCGCGAGATAAAAGGGGATTCCCCTAGGTTCGGGAAAAATAGAGGCCCGGACTTCGCAGCACTGACGATACATCTGGAATCTAGATTCTATCTAGATATCTAGATCTAGATCTTGAGTCTAGCTCTAGATCTATTAGATCTAGATCTAGATTAGATCTAGATCTAGATCTAGACTAGATCTAGATCTAGCTCTTTATTCAAAATTTGCTAGTAGTTTTGATCAAAATGTTTTGCAAGGCCACTAGAATCTAGATCTAGAGATCACTTAGATCTAGATATAATCTAGATCTAGATTTAGAGAGATCTAGATCTAGATCTAGTCTTCTAGACTAGAGTCTAGACAACTTCTGTTCGACGGCACTTGTTCAAGGATCACCTTTGGACTGAGTGTTACTTTTGTTGAAGAATCAATCTATCGTCGAAGATCTCTTAATGAACAACATAAAACACACCACACAATCTAGATCTAGATCTAGATTTAAATCTAGATCTAAATCTACCGCTTTCCAGCGTCGAAAAGTCTGGATGGGACAAAAGATCGGCCATTTCAAGAGGGACACCAGATTTAGATCTACTTGCTATCAGGATTGATCGTCTCCTCGTCATTGGACAAATTCGAAGCTTTTTAACCCTCAATTGAAAGGGGAAAAGACAAAACATACCCTAATAGCAACAAATCGTGGCAGGGAGCGAAATTGCGGCCGTAACATGGAAAAAAGCAAAAATCGCAGCTGCAGCGCGATTGTGAGGGGTGCAATTTTCTGGAGATTTTTTCTTTATTGATATCAGGCTACTTGGAAGTATGATTGATATCTTGCGTTGTTTATGGGAGGAAAGATTTTCAAACATCTCTTTTAGTGCAAAACAATCACCATAAAAGACAAAAACAACATACTGATAAATGAAATCCTTATTTATTCATTAAATGCCAATGAATCTTGTTCAAATTTTACGATTATCCTGTTACAAAATGTCCTGGAGCTTTCTGGGCAAAATTGCTTGTTTTAATTTATTTGAAATATTATGCTCAAGAGAAAATCCTGAAGAAAAAAAAAAATAAAATAAAATTGTCTCTCTCTCTCTATAGATCTATATACCGTATGTGATATGGTGTACGTTTTCTTTTTATTTTGAACTTTTTAAACAGTTTTTGTTGTGCATATTTCAAAAGGGGGTCTAAAGTTGTTGTTTTTTTTTTCTTTTCTTTGTTGTTGTTCTTTTTTAAAGATTGTTTTAATGTCATGTGGATGATCCGTAATAATAAAAGAAAGTAATTTAGCTAAGGGTAAAAATGACTGATAGTCTCATATTAAAAGTTGGCAGAATAGCCCCTTTGATACTGGAGAAATTTAGAATCATTCACAATGTCGAGTGCGAGTTTCTATAGTTGCTGATCAGAAATATTTTGTCGTGATTTAGAATGTCTCCACCTTGTGTGCATATTATGTATGTTGTCGGGATAAATTTAAGAAAGGCAAAGCCCTAGACGGAGCCCCCTGACATCGAGGAGAAGATGGGTAAAATCGATAGGATCGAGGCATGAAAAATCTTTCATAATATAAAAAAAGTTAAAAGTACGATTCCTTGACCCCCCAAGAGGAGAAATTGTCTTGCCCATTTCAGACCGCGTCGCTGGTGCAGTGCAGCGCCACTGTGCTTCCCCTGATATACATCAGGTACCCGTTTTACAGATGGGTGGGCTGAGGAAAATTGTGTGTTAAGTATCTTTCCTAAGGATACAACTTGCTACCGTTGCTATTCGAACCACCGGCCTCTGCTTCCAAAGGCTTTAACACAAACCACTGAGCTAACATGCCACACAATGTAATGATTCATTACGTCATTTTGGGGCCCTATCAAAGTGCATTGCCATAGGTCAACCATGTTAGAATGAACATATTCATAAGACAAGGCAAAAACACTAAATCGAAGTTTGGTGGGCAAAAATGCTGTCAGGCTCGTACCCCTCCCCCACCCTTTTTTTAAATGCATAAATATTTGTGACATAACACTATATCAGGCGCTGATCAATTTCTGAGCATATTGAGTTATTTATACAGCAATAAAACCCATCCGTTTTCCTGCATGTTGACGAATAAAGTCTCTGTCCTATCTTGAATAGAAGTCAAGATGTTGCTAACTAAAACAATTCTGCAGTGGAAAAAAAAAAAAAAAAGAAGACCCATCAGTCTTGTGAATATTATTAATCTTAACTTGGATAACGTGATTAACTCAATGTATTTCAGCATATTTGACTCTGAAATACATTTGTCAAAAATTCACTCACGAATTTAAAAAAAAAAAATTAAAAAATAGTGATTTTTCTGGCTCCTTCAGTTTTCCCGACTGCTTTATCGAGTCCCTACCCATTTAAGTTTTTAATTGAAAGGTCTTGAACTATCTAATCAACAATTTTTATTGGTCTAAGTTAACATATTCTTCAAGTCATGGAATTAAAGCTCAAAGTTTCTTACCTTGCTCTGAAGCCCACGGACGAAGCAAAAGCTGTGGGAGTGAATGTTCAAAATAGGTTCGGTTCGCTTTGCGTTCCTTTTCAGCCACATCGGCCTGCGCTCTGTATGAACAGGATGTGCAAATGGCATTATAAATCATGTGGCGTTTGTGAGCACTTGATTGGCTGATGACTCAGGAGTCATGATTGGTTAGGCTATGTGCCACATCAACCTATGATTTTTGACTGACAAGAATTTCCACGCCTCCACTGGGCATGCACATCATGAGGCCTGTGGATTGCAGCCTATGTCTTGCCCATATATGGTTATGGATATGACGTGTACTGGCATTGGTTAATTTCACTAACCAATATCATTTCTCTCATACATTAGATGGGGACGGGGGAGGGGGGTGAGGGAAGGTTGGGTGAAGGATGGGGAGAGAGAGAAAGTGGATAATATAGACATCATTGAGCCATCCCGACAACCTTTCCTCCGTCTGTCCTCATTGCCACGGTGTCAAATTGAAAGGTCAGGGAAAGAGAGAGAGAGAGAGAGAAAGAGAGAGAGAGAGAGAGAGAGAAAGAGAGAGAGAGAGAGAGAGAGTAATTAACTGTACACTAGACTACTTATTATACAGACAATACCAGCACCTGGAGAAAGAAAATTGTAAGGTCTCGTGGAAGGTGAAAATCTGTGCATACTGAAAATAAACGCCCAGACTCAGCTTAGGTGTTTGTCTTCTCCAGCTTTCGGCCCCCTACGTGTCTCTTACGTCTAATGATAATGATATTAATAATAAAATAATGATTTTAATATAATGAGAACAAGCTTAAATTAAAACACATTATATGAAGAGACAATGTGCTCAAATATGGTGGTAATTTATACACACGCTGAGTTATTGATATTGGAACTTGAAGTGATGTTTGACAAACATTGCCCCTGCACTTCGGCTGGAATAGAAATAATAAACATTGAGTCGGAGATAGCTATGGGCTGCACATAATGGCAAGGATGAAAATTACATTTCTTTTTCAGCACAGTGACAGAAACTGGTAGCCCTAAAAGTGTTAATTTAACAAAATCTCTACAATGGGAGCATCACGAACTTTCTGGGTGTTGATGTTGAATGGGTGTTATTTGTTACGTTGTATGTTGTGATCAGGAGGTGGATACAGATGAGATGCACACTGTGGTGAAGAAATAACGACAGGAATCTCCATCGTCCAAACAATACAGAATTTATTGTGGGTGTTTGATAATAATACACACTTCAGGGCAGCTGATTAATTCCGATTCTACGATCACTCTCTCGCATCGATCTCTATACGAGCTCTTATATATAGATGCTGGCCCGTCTAGAACCAGAACTCTCTTTCTCTCTCTCTCTCTCTCCATAAGCGTTTAGCCGTTGCTACAGCATTCTCTCTGGGTCACATCCGGTACAAACAAAAAAGTAAAATCCTGATGTAGTACACATCATGACGTAACACGCGCACACGAGATCTACACCATTCTGCACAAAATGCGTAGAGAGTATCTCAGACATGTTCGATGACGCAATATCTCCACGGGCCAGCGTATGCACACACACTTGCATAGGCTGAGTGTATACAATCACGGTCTGTTTAATCGTTCGTAAACACACATGTGTACCCAACATAATAATATATTTAACCATGATTCGTTACAGGGAAATCGTTTCGTAGATTATTTGCCCCTCCCAAAAGGGGATTCCCATAAAGGGAAATCATTTGACAGCCCTGTTACTTCTCTTTGCCAGACAAAAAATTAAACTAGAAGTGTAAAGCGGAAAAAATCCGTTTACTTGTTGCCATTCAAAAGACAGATCTCAAACAAACAAAACAACAAAACAAGATAAAATTATAACAATAAGAAGAAAACAAGCTCTTTAAACAAACAAACAAACAAACAAACAAACAAACAAAAAAAAAGCAAAAAAAAAAAAAAGTCATAGTATGTGTTTCAAGGAAAGACTCTATAGAGCTTTTCTCTCTTTACACGACTTGTTCAACACCTCTTTTGTCTGGTAAAGGAAAGTAATGTGACTGAGCACAACGATCTCCCTTTGAGGAAATTTGGAGAATGATACAAGAGAGAAGGCGAAGGACTCACGTCGATGAGGTTGTGGATTCTGTTTGACTCGTGGATCCTCTCATCGGGGGATGGAAGAACACGAAGATCGAAAGACCTGCATTTTTTCCCAGTGATTCAACGGTCCCCTGGCTTCTTCTGGATAGAGAAACCCGACGTCTAGCCTTCTCGGATAAGGGTGTTTATATTTGGAGGTCCCGTGTTTACGTTACACACCTCGGTAGAACCCTTGGCAGTTAAAAATCGATGGAAGAGTAGATTGAGTGCCGCTGTCAGGACAAAATTTCCAATTCCAAACTCCTACCCATTTCTACCCACAAGATTTCTCAGCAAAAATTGGCAACTTCTAAAAGCCGAGCTAATCCTACTCTCCTAGAATTGAAAGGCTTAAAAAAAACAACAAGATGTATTTATGAGAAAGAGAGAGAGAGAGAGAGAGAGAGAGAGAGAAAGAGAGAGAGAGAAAGAGTGGAGTTAAAAAAAAAAGGAAAAGGGGGGGAGGGGAGTGTGATGATTGCAGCCCGTCACATATGCATAGCCTGATTTCTGTTCACTTCGGCCCTTGGCCAGGGATTCAGATTAAATTAAAACACACGCAAACTGATTTATGATAAAAAATAAATAAATAAATAAATAAATAAATAAATAAATATGATTTGTTCACCATTCGACTTCCTCTCTCCACTCCCCAATTTACTGTGTTAAATCAGTCCTTGATTTTTCACTGTCAAAAGTTTAAGCAAATGATACATCTATATAACAACAACTTTGCTTAGGTCATATTTTTCCCCTCCAGTTTACTCCGTACTTCTATTATGATTTTTACAAATAGTTTTCACGTCACAGCCATCTGATCTCTTCCTTTTGTCAAGCACTATTTGCCACTATTTTTTCTTAACAGATGCGACATCTCTAGTACCAACTTTTTCACGATTAAATAATCCGCCTTCGTAGACTAGACTTATGTACTGCCCAATGATAATATCAATAACGCAAAATAAATAAGTGAACAAATTAATTTTTAAAAACAAACAAAAACTTATGGACGCTAACCTCTTGTGCATCAGATTACGACTGCAATCGGCTGCGGGAGATGACATTGAAGAAAGTTGATCAAAGTAGTAGAGATGACATGCGAGAAAGTTGATCAAAGTAGTAGAGATAGCATTAAGGACGGTTTAAGAGAGTCTATGTTTCTTTTGAGCAGCATTGTGTCCGTATATAAGAAGTGAAGAGAGAATTCTCTTGCCAAAGC
>JBCAUA010838584.1:0-13789 GCA_038406235.1 Peronia verruculata
GAAAAGCTTATAAAAAAAAACATAACCATACACCGAGAAGGGGGGGGGGGGTCACTGGCAGGGGGCCCGCATCAGTCAGGGGGCCCGGCCCGGCGGACGGCCCGACCATGTCAACTTTTGTCATGACCTATGAAATAAAATAAAAAAGATTGTAGTATATGCTCAGTCAGCATTTTTATTTATTTTAATGAATGAGGATGATGATCAGCAAGATCCGCACGAACATTTCAAGCGTTCCGTTTTCTACGTCATGATCGAGTGCGTCATTGCGAATTTAACAACATGATACGAAGCGGCGAAGAACTTGGACGAATAAATTGTTCGGCGCTCTGTGAAATATCAGAAGATGTCCTCATCGCAGCCAAGAACCTGGCAGACAAATATGTTGTTGATATTAGCGCCGATCTGTTGAATGTGCTGGAGCATCTGAAAACAATACACGTTGCAAACCTCGGGCAGAAAAGTCTGTCGCCATTTGACTTTGCTGAACCGTCTACACACTTTGAACATCGATACACTGTTTCCAAACGTTGCAATTGTGCTGAGTATCTTCTGCACGCTTCCGGTTACCGTTGCTCAAACAGAACGATTTTTCAGCACATTGGCCCCAGTTAAAAATGTTCTGAGATCGACAATGTCAAGAACGCCTGACCAGCCTTGGAATGCTAGCAGTGGAAGGTCGACTTGCAAGAACGATTGATTACAAAAGTATAATTGAACTGTTTGCAGGCAGAAAATCCCGCAAAGTTTTGTTGTAGCCATCTCTCGTGCATGCCGTAAAAGTCGGTTCCATATAGTTACCACGTTATTAACGACTTGTGCAGCTTAATTTACGTCAAAACACCAGTTTATTTAGTGCACACAAATCTGTTCACGTAAACGTAACCGATTCTTTGAATTTTGAACTTTGATTCAAAGACAAAATGTAGTGAAAGAGTCCTGGACTAGATCGGCTCTTCGACGCTTCTAGTGTAGACTAAACTGTTTAGCCTAGAACTAATCTGTTACACCGCGAATATGACACAATACAAATGAAAGGAAGGGGTAGATACTGTTGTGGATTTTGATAGATTCTTCTGATATAATAATATAATATATTAGTCTTAGTTATCCTTATCTGCACCTCACTGTCCTTGTCAGAGCCTCGAGTTGAGAGGGAGACTGCGGGGGGTGATGGGATTGTAACGGCCCTCTGACGTAGTTGTGCTCTACGTCACTTAGATGGGGGTCTTAGATCGAAATCGAGATCTAGGCTGTCAAGGGAAGAAAGGCCGAGCAAGAGGCAGTGACCTCTTTGCCGAACGCTGGCCACAAAATAAAGATGGTTTTAACAGAGGAAACATGAAGTCTTGAGTTGTTTTATTTGCACCTGACGCTGAATGATGAAATTGCTGTCTTTGTCCCCAACAGACACTGTGGGAAGGGAAAGCACAGTTGTTCTATAAGACGGTGATTAATGCAGTATTTAAAAAAAAATGCAGTACAATGTAGTGTCAACGACAGCATGTAGAAATATAAATCGTTACTATATCAATACATTTTGAAAAAAAAAAAAAAAAATGTATAATGCAAGTAGACCAAACAAATGTTGAGTTTAAAGCAGGTCTCCGTTCAGTTGTCGAAAGCAATAATTTTGAATGGAATACTGTTCTAGGAGTGAGTTGGAAAAGGTAGGAATGGACATCTAAGTAAAAAATATCCCCAGCCTATTGTTATTATGGTTCAACAAACCTTGTTCACATTTAAAGGTAATTACGTGTATATAAGTACTGCAGCTTTTGTCATTTTTGCAAGTAAGTCTGTTGACCAAGGCAAACTGGGTGTCGATCAATCTTTTATCGTAATTAAAAACAAAACAAAACAACAACAACAACAACAGATATTAGGGATATTAATTGAGTCCGTTATCATGTCTGAAGGGATGAGCGGGTTTGTTCAAATAGCTGATACGAAGTCTCTGTGGAATTGTTTGGTTTGGTACAATGCACTCTGCGTTAACACTTTCCATGCCAACACATTAGGAGACTAGTCTTCGTGCCTGCAAACGTCAAGTAGGAATTATAAGGCCAAGGAAATTTCTAATAGTTAAACCATGAAAGATACAAACGGTGAGGTCTCTGAGGAAAGATATTTTCCTTTCTTTCTGCGTATCTGCAAATCATTGAAACATTTTTTTATCTTACCTTGGCATGCAAAGTGTTAAGCTTACAGCTTTCACAACTGATACCGACTGCTTGCTAATCTCGCATCCTTTTTTTTTTCCCTACTCACTAAGCAAAGTAGCCCTGACCACAGACTGGCCCTGACTACACTTGGAGAACTCAGTTCTCTGTTGCCTGTCTCGATTTTTCACAATTTGAGAAAATTGTTGAGTTGTTTAGCAACTGTCTTTGTACATAGAAGATAGGACAAAATTATTTTCGAAATCTACTTGTTTGGGCATGTGATCGCTGAAATTACTACAGCATATTATGGTAGATTTACTATCCTTTTTCACATGACATATAAATCTATATCTCCAAATCGCCCAAAAATGGAGATAGGACAACAAAGAACTGAGCTGGCGAGTTGTATGTTTACACTGAGGTAAAGAAATATATGTGTACTCTCTTCGAGGTCTGATTCAGACCGATGTCACAGAAAAAATGTCAGTTACAAGTGGGATTACCATAAAGTAGAACCACCGTGTTTCTCTTTCTTTCTCTCTCTCTCTCTCTCTCTTTTTTTTTTTTTTCTTTTTTTCCAGCCTCCCCAGAATCCTTTAGAGAATATTACTAAAGGTTCATTGCAAGAGCCATAATTTTGTACCATATTTTAAAAACTGCATTTTGCCCTGTCAGAGTAGGATTTTAATCCAATTAGCCAGTTCTATTTCAGTTACCTACGTTACTACCGTTTTCCAGGTAGACAAAGTACATAAAAGCTTTGCAAAGAAGGACAAATTGCCTTTTTTTTTAATTTTTTGTTTACTTGCTATGTTCAATATGTAAAGAAATATTGCAAAAGTTATTAAGATGAGGGAAAAAAAAAAAAAACGCAAAAACAAAGAAAATATAAACAAAACGGTTTATGAAAGGTACTTTTTCCCCCTGAATTTTTTATGTTTAAAGTAATGTTTTTATTATTGATTATCTGCCGAGAAGTAACATGGCTGAGAAAAGAAGAAAAAAAAAAAAAAAAAGATGATTCATTCTGTTAGCTTTGCTTCTTTATTTATTCTTATGTGCCTGCATATAAATCTAGGGACCTAGTCATATTACGTTGAGAGAGACGTGCTAGCTAGAGGCTGGGACTGAAGATATAGCGGCAGAAATGATGCTATTAAACTTTTAGAGGTTGATTCCTAACGATAGCTATAGAAAGTCTAGGAAATTTTTAGTAACGTTTTTCAGTTAGTTTTGTTTAATGTTCCTGCGTATTCAACCTATAGAAGGCTTAGCAAATGGACATGAAAGACGGCCTTAATGGCAGAAATCACTGTGTGAAAGCTAAATGCGAATCAGCTGCAAAAAGAATGTAGTCGTAAATACCTGATGACCTCCATTTCCCCGGCCTCCTCTCCCCTCCCTCTCTAAAAGAGAAGCAGCTTATACAATTTCATTTATTACCGACTGACAAACATTAGAAGGAGCGCTCATCGTTGGGAAGTACTTAAGCAGAACTCGTAAAGAGCGGATAGTCAGAACTTCCAATAATAGTTCAAACTTCGAAATCTTTACTTCCAGGGTGTAACGGTGAATGAAGAAAATATTATAAAATATTTTGAAACACTTGACTTAGGAAATGCTTAAAACATATTGTAGTTTTCTGGTTAGTAATAAATCTTGACTGACAAACAAAGCAATTTTGCATGACTTTTTGGATCAGCCTGGCTATAATACTGCTACTACTGAACGTTGACATGAAGGATAGAGCCCTTTGAAGCCTGAAGTTCTTGTTTCCTTTACAACGGCATTGTGTAAAACTTGAAATCTCGCGAAATGTTTCACTAATTCAGCTACTCACTCTGTATCTCTTGGGGCACGGGAGACCAGTTCGAGTGAGTTTGCACGCAAGAGAATTTGAACGTTCTCTCGGGAGGTCCTCCGCTGTCTCCCAAATCTCTCTTCTCTACAAAAGAAAAAAACCTATGTTTTCGGAGAAAATAAAATGTAATTTCACCGTGGTCTTATTGCTTATCTCATCCATCTAAATGTTGCGTTAGCTCGTGAACATTGTGCTTCATTAGGCAGGGCGATGGGTGGGTGGATGGATGGATGGATGGATGGATGGATGGATAAATGGATGGATAAATAGACAGATGTGTATCAATGCATAAATAAACGGATGAATGGATGGGTGGATAATTAAATAGATGGATTGATAGATTGATGAATGGATGAATAGATGGATGGATGAATAGATGGATGGATGGATAAATGAATGAATGGATGGGTGGATGGATGGTTGGATGGATGGATGGATGGATGGATGGATGGATGGATAGATGGATGGATGGATGGACGGACGGATGGATGGATGGATGGGTTAACGGCAGGATGGATGAATTAATAGATGAGTGGGTTAATGGGTGGATAGATGGATGGACTTATTAATGCACGATGGATGGACGAATAGAAATGATTGGATGTAGGGATCGACGGATGAATGGATGTATAGATCAATGGATGGATAATGGCCAATGGATGATAAATCAATGGATGAATGAATGGATGGATGGATGGATAAATGGATGAATAGATGAATGAATGGATAGATGGATGGATGGATGGACGGATGGATGGATGGATGGATGGATGGAAAAAGTGAGTTATAGACATAAACAACAGCAGCAAACACCAGCACACACGAAATTTTGTTTCTTGGATGAATAGAGTCAACAGCATTACAGACGCTAACATCAGTTAAAGAACAGAGATTTACAGACAAGTGGGATCACTTACCGAAGCCTCAAGCGTGGATGAGATGGTGATGAGAAGTACTAAATTGTATGTGATGATAAGTATATGTAGTAACATATCACAACAGTATCCATTAGTATGAAGAAGAATGTCCTACCTGCGTGCATGCAGCATATAGGCAAAGAGCAGCATAGCTCCAAGAATTCCTATGACTATTTGCACGAAGAGAATGGCCTTCCTGAGAGAGACATCGTATTCAATGTCGTGCACCGTCTTCTCAGGCTCCTCGTCCAGGTCGCTGAAGTTGCCGTTGTCGGCGCTCATGTTCAAGCCGCCCTCCCAGCCTGTCAGGTTGTGGTTCTTGAGACTCGCGTTCAGGCCGAAGGAATTCCAGGAAGCGGGGAAACTGCTTGACCCGAGTCCAGAAGGATCCGCTTCTCCGGACAGGTTGAAGAATGTGTCGTTTTCCATGTTGGCGGCTGTTAGGTATGGGCGTTAGTAGGAAGGTTCTGAGGGGAGTAATCTCTGTCTGAATCCTGGAGACGACGAATCGCGAACTTATCTGAGGATGGAGCGGAAAACAAAATGAGTACCGATGTGTATGTATGTATGTATCTGTGTATGTATGTATGTATGTATGTATGTATGTATGTATGTATGTATGTATGTATGTATGTATGTATGTATGTATGTATAACTGAATTTTAAACAGCTGAGACGAGGATGGGATTAGTGTACAGCTTTGTGAGAACAGAATGGGTTCTAAGGACATATAATTAATGAGTATGAAATACGGTAATGCATAACTGAGATTGTATCGTAATGAAAATTGGGTTGGATTTATGTATGGTTTATAGGAATGAAATGGGGAGAAGACTATAAATGAGCAGCTTATCGAAATTAATATGGATTGAACTATTGTACAGTTTATAGGATGAAAAGGAGTGGGATTAATGTATAGTTTATAGGAGTGAAATGGGGTGGAATTAATGTACCAAACGTACCAAATGTATCGTACTAAATTATTGTACAGTTTATAGGATGAAGTTGGAGTGGGATTGATGTACAGTTTATCATAATGAAATATGAATGGAACCACAGTATGTAGGAATGAACTGACGATAGGACCCGTTGTACAGTTTCTCCTAATGAAAAATGGATAAAACAATTGTACAGTTCATAGAAATGAAATTGAAACACCGATGGAACCAGTATAGAGTGTGTATTTCTGGTGCTCAGGTGCAACGGAGTAGCATGATTGTAACATCTAGAAAGCTAAAGTTGTTGCTTACATTATTTGGGGTGAATCGATCTTTATACCCTCCTGCATAAGCTCTTTGCCGCCTCTCAGGTCCAAGATGTTACCTTACACGCAGTGATAAGCCCAGAAACTTTTTTTTCCTCCTATGAAGATGAATTGTCTCAGACAAATATGTACAAATAATGTACACTCTCTCACAAATGGCTTGCATACTAATTGTGTACACTCTGGCTCCACATAAAACATTTTTTCTATAAATCAAAGGAGGGGAAAGCCCAGAAGCACAATGGACTAGGAAGATAAACTATTTTTGTTATTTGTTTGCATTTCAACCTCCAGTCAGGTGGGTATCAGTCTCGTGATGAACACTACTTCAAATTTGGCTATTTATACAGTGTGTTCCACCACCCCTTCCCCCTCCGCCCGTCCCTTACTTCTTTATCCTCTCTTTCTTTCTTTCTGTCTCTCCCTCTCTTTGTTTCTCTGACTCTCTCTGTCTTACAGGAGAGAGTAACAATTTTTGTTCATTTCGCCAGGTAGAAGCTCTCACCTCAACACAGCCTATTATGTAAAGATTAAAAAGCCGTGAAATCCATCACTTTTCAGCAGAAGAAGTTGATCCAGAGCTTATATCCTGCCTGGCAGAGGGTTTTTTTTTTTTTCTTTTTAATCTTATTTAAACATATTGATATTTGAATGGTAACTTTACAAAAGTGTGCAATTATATTGTTTCTCTTGAAATGGGATGGAATAAATGCTTTAACACAAACAACGGAGCTTTAACTTGTTATTGAAAACGTCACCTGAAATACAATCTCTGGGAATTAGAGATGACAAAATGGACATCATCAGAACTACACTCTAGGTTTGCCACATCAAACCTCGATTACACTGCAAACGTCGATTACACTGCCAAACATCGAGCGATAAATTGACGTGAATTGACAGTCTATTTTCAGGTATATAGGGCGACGAAGGCCGAGGAACAAAGACAGCAATTGGAATAAGGTGTTGCTGGTTGTGACAATGATGTTGCTAAGCATGAAGCTCACGATTTTTCACATTTAATATTTGTCACGAGTTCTTAGAGTTGAGTAGATGTGGTCGTGACTTTATATGTGGCAATCAGGCGGTGGATGCGAACGCGACTCACACAATAACGGGGAAATAAAACAAAGAGTCCTTCACGTCGAATAATAATGCAGAATTTAATGTAGGTGATCGACAATACTAAATACTACGGGGACAGGGCAGCTGTTTAGCACTGATGTGTATCGCACTCGTTTAACTCTTGCATTCCGTACTATGCGTTCTCTAAACACTCTTCTCACTCACTGGCTGGGCTCTGTATTTACACACACATCAGTTGGTCCCTCCTTCTTTCGAGAACTTAATCGAAGCGGCTAGTATGTACACGTAACATAGCGAACACACACACGCACGGTCAGGCCGGAACCACCCCGACCCTTCGAAATACACACAAGAACACACACGACCTCTTCTGACCCCGCGCTATAAATAGCTACATGAATATGCATACGACCTCTCGCGTACGCAGTGCACAACATGATTCGTTACAATATTGTTTATTGACAACTTTCAAACGTACCTGGATAGAATCTCTCACGGGCTTTGTCCTGACCAAATCTAGGTCAAAACATGAATTTATCAGAGCTTGAATAACACCAAGCATGCCTGGCAAGGGCATCAAATATTTCATATTAATTGTACCCAAAACAAAGACAGTGAGATGATATGCTGAATTTAGGTCAGTGAAAATCAGCATAATATGCTTGTATTGTAAATCATTGTTGTTGAATAATTTCATCAAATGTGAAAAGCATTAAAAACAATGATACAGAAGTCGTAGTTACAGGGAGAGCAGACAAAACTTGGGATGCATTTGTTTTGAGGATGGGTGGTTTGAGTTCCCTTCTATTTTGCTATAAGCCTTGATGCCTATTTCATTTCCTAGGTTAGGAGGTATAAAGACAGACAGATAGACAGACAGACAGATAACCTTTATCCACATCAGGTCTCAAACTGGGCAAGATTACTTGGCTTTTTTATTTACTAGTCATGAGTGTGAATGGCGGCTGTTGTAACTGCCCGTCAGTTTTGGAGTAAGAGTTTAGTTCCAAGCAAAATGGAGGCCCGATATGACACACGGTACGCTAATATATACCTTGTGCTTCAATCAACAATCTCACTATGCATAAAATGGCTCTTTGTTTTTTTCTTTTTTTTTTTTTTTTTACATTTCTTTGACGGGATCAATATGAAAAGATTGAATATGTCTATTTCACGACCCATTTTCAGTACAATCGACATGGAAAACCGAAGGGACTAAAACTTAAAATTTAATGTCAGAAATTGGATAGCGGCTGAAATCTTCCGCTCTCTCGCCTTTCACAGTTAAATCCTTATTACCAGCTGGTCCTGAGGTCTTTATTCCCAGGACATGAGGCCAGCTCGTCACGAAGCCCAGTTAGAGGTCACCATCCGATATGTCCTTATCTTCACCATCAGCCATGGCCCAGAGTCTGCATGGCCAACCGGAAGAAGAAATGCATATACGCGGAGGTCACGTGGGGATAATTTGGCGCACTCTCAATGAGACAAATGATTCTTAATACACCGAATGTGTTGAAAAGCTGAAGATTTTGTATAATACTTCAGTGCGCATCTTAACTGCAGCTGGACAGAGCCGAAAATGGGATTATTGATAGCAGTTGTGACTCTCTGCCTGGGGTTGGTTGGGGCAGACCAGCCTTTGATTATCAGGGATTGCGGTGAGTAAAACACTATTTCTGCCACTACTATGACTCAATGAAGATCCTTGAAGCAACTGGCGTTCTGAAATAATACCCTACTGGCAATTGCTTTGGATTGTCTGTCTTTACCTGCTTCTGAGAGGCCTCTTGTGATTGAAACGACTGATGTCTGATGAGCATGGCATATTGCAATGTCTGTACAAATGAATGGTAGTGTAGCTGATAAAAAAAAAAAAGTCATACACAATGTGTTTTTATATAATGTGAGAAATTTCAGTCTACTTTTGCCCATTTAATGCAAACAGTGCCGGGCAATGTCACACAATGGAATCTTCTCAGCTAGCTTTGATTTGGGTGTTTTTAATACATTACATACCCTTGTGTGGTCAAAAAGCAGGCTAACGTGTTCAAAATAAAACCAAATATTGTTATTAATTATGTATCCAGAACATAGTGTTTTTAAGACGTGAGACAATCACTAGCTGGCTGTCGAAAGGAAATGGACCTCTAAAGGAAAAAAAAAATAGTTACGTAAAAATAATTTTTGATAAGATCACATTAGACAATATGTTGCACTATGTAAGAATGATCTAACATTAACTTATGAATAATAAACCATAAATAAATAAATGAATAACTAGTTAACTAACTAAAAAAAAACTAAATAACTAAGTAAGTAGGTAAGTAAGTAAGTATACAACTAAATAACTATAAATCTATACCATAAATCTGCAACAAAACCCATAAGGTTTATGGACTCGAAAACTATTCCACGTATCCATCTGAAATTTGGCACACAGAATTCTTGCCTAAAGACCAGTGTTCCTATTTACATAAATGAAAAAAAAAAGCTCATTATATAGACGTTATTCTAAAATTGATAATTGAAAAATAAACTCGCTAAACTCGCGAGGTTGTTTAATCCGAATTGTACGATGATACAATTGGAGCGGGATGAGAGGGGTGCAGAAAATATGCAGAAAAAGGGCTGTTATGATATTGGGTCCCACCATATTAATGGGTTTATTTTAGCACTGAATCTGTTTCATTTATTTGTTTATTTATCGATTTATTTATTTACTAACTTGTTTACTAATTATTTATTTACTCATTATTTATTCAGTTGATTTTTATTTTTTTTTTTTATCACATAGGCTATATAGATACAATAGTGCTGAAATATGTTATCCACATTGAAATAAGAGAAAAAGAGAGGAATTTCATCATTACAGAAAACAACAGGGCGACTACTGTAACGGCGTAACTGTTACTCCGATAAATTCAAGCAAACTGGCTTATTTTTTGCTGCCTCCTTCACTTTGACTGGTCTTCTTTGTTTATCGCTGTCCGTCTGTCTGTGTGCCTGTTTGTCTTTCTGAGGGCTCTTTATGTGTCTACCTATGTTTCTGTTTGTGTCTGTCTATATCCTTCTTCTGTTGCGATTCAGAGAAAAATTGACAGTGACCGTTAGTGCTCCTTATAAATGACCATATTATTTTCAAAACTTAGACTAAGATGTCAGCCGCTGTTGTGAAATTATGTGTCTGGTGTTCAAAAACTATTTAGAGGATTTGCGGGGAAGATAAATCTATACTAAATTGGTCAAATTTACTCAGCGCAAAAAGTGGATGTCGGTCCCCCAGAAAGAAAACCCTTCCTATAGTAATGTAATTGGTCTAACTAAACTTCAGCACATAAGAAAACTAATTTGTGTGCTATTGTCGAGAATACGTTTTTGTTTTTGTTTTGTTTTGTTTTTTTCCAAATAAAAAGGACTGTGATTGCCCAAATTGCAACTTGTCGGTTGTCCCGGTCATTCTTAAGTTTGAACCTAGTAGGCTTTATTTTCAATCCGCAAAACATTCATTGGATTGAAAAAAGCGTGATTCCTAAGCGAATGAAGCCGTCTGTTGGTTAAAAATTTAAATTTATTCACACAACTTTAAGCATGCTTTATGTATACAACATTCATGGAAACAAACAAAGAGTTTTTTTTTTTTTTTTTTTTTTTTCTTTTTGGTATTATTATTATTATTATTATTATCATTATTGCAGTGGGAAATTAATTACCCAAAATAAAGCTCGGAACAAAAGTTTCTTTACTGTTATCAGGGGATCTTTAGTTGGAAACTGAATTGTGAAAATCAAATAAAGATAGTATTTTTAGCTGGAATCAGCTTGACAAAACCCAAAGCAAATTTAATGAACCTTAAATTTGCTCAAAGCAGAGTGTTTTCCGTAGCAGTTATACAATTACAGTAGGACCCGATAGCTTAGATTATGACTCTACTTTTGTGTTACGTTCGTATCAGTTCATCGCGATGAATCAGTTGTAATTTTTATTGCTGCCACTTTTAAGGCTTAGATTATAGGCTTCTGGTTTTGTGGTATCAATGTGCTCATTAATGCTCATCGTGTGTTTTACCCTTGCAGTAGTAAAGAGATGGTGGGTGAAGAATGAGAATGATTCAAGGAAAATGAGAAGCATTCAAGGATAATTCAAGTTCGTTTACAGTACAAAGTTCGTATTCTCTGAGTTCCCAGTGGTAGGAGTTGTTGTTGTTTGTTGTTTTATTCTTTTGTCATCTTTTTTTTTTTTTTTTCATTGTTGTTGTGGATGATGGTGTTAAACAAAAGTCAAAGGTTCAAATATCCCTATACCAATTCTGCTTTTGCCTTCAGCATCATCGAGTGAGCCGATCTTGCAGTTGAGGAGTGTCAACGTTAATCCTGATCCCGTGGTCATTCCTGGAGATCTCACAGTCTCCGGTACCGTTAGTGTCAACAGGGAGGTCCGTGACAGAGGTGTGGATGTTGATGTAACCATAGAGCGATACGTAGGCTTCCTGTGGGTCACAGTGCCCTGTATCAGCGATGTCGGCAGCTGGTACGTCTCCTATCCATTATATATAATGCTGATAAAATCATAAAAGTGAGGGTGCGCCATAAAAATTGATTTGCTGTTGTTAAAAAGTCCTCAAAGACTAGTGGTTGGCTCATCTGACTAGGGATCAAGTAATACAGGTTCGAATATGACTAGTCCGACATTTTGCATCTGAGAAAGATGATTCACACACATTTCCTGATATCACCCACGTTAAAATGGGTACTTTATTATAAACAGAAAATGCTATTCTAGACTGGTGAGGATTTGAGCCTGTAACATGCAGCCGTCTTGCTTCTTCTCAGGATTCTGAAAATGTTTGTGAGCATCTCTTTTGGGGCTGTCGGGAAAATAATAGGCTGTAGAGCGATTAGAAGGGTGCATTGTGTGGGAATAAGCGCTATATAGGTGCTCGCTGTTCTTATTAACACAATTTATTATCGGTTACGTGGGTAATGAAGACTTACAAAGGTCAGAATCGTCTGTCAACTTTTCACGACATGCTATTGAAGGTGTTGAAGGTCATGATTTCACACATGATACAATTTAGGCTTAAGTATCACTGACAAAGGGTATGTAAGTATGCCTTAATAAAATTAAGAATGTGATATGTGATCTTTTAATTTCTTCATTTTCTTTCACACCTATAGCATAGATTGTCCTCAACCACAACAAAGTCGAACACTTATAAGCAGATTAATAATAAATGTAACAGTCATGACTATTGATTTATCGAATACAATATACCTTATGTCCCATTTTATCTTAATAGATATAAAAGGATGAGAAAGTCAAAGGCTGAAGGGGTTAGATCTATATAAAATTATATATTTTATCAAGGTGTTTCCATTGTAATTGTTGCTGTTTTTGAAATGTTATGCATTTCCTGGTATGGTTTCCAGTTGTTTGTCTATGCCAGTGTCTAGAAGAGTACACATAATCAACTTCAGACAGACGTTTAAATTCTAATAATTAATTATTACGATAAATAAATCATGTGCATCCAACATAGTTAACGTAAGGCAAAGATTAATGAGACACTACTGCATAAGTGAGACAGTAAATGATCTAATATCTCATTCCAGGCTATGAAGAAACCTAATTTATTTTCTCTCTCAAGATGAAAATTCCTGGGTTGTCTAGAAACTAGTTGTAAGACGCAGAAAAAGCACCATTTTTCTGTGTTACGGATCCATCTATCACCAGTGGTCTCATGTCTCCGCTCAGCCACTGTCCTTCTTTAAATCTATCCTGAGAACACATAACATTCTTTCTTTTCAAACACACTGGAAAAATCTCAGAAATTACGACCAAAATAATACAAACAAATGTCAGCAGCATTTCATTTCAGCTGGTTATATGAAATCTGATTAAATTTGTTCTCTTTCTTTTTTCTAAGAGTGCAGTAAGATTACTGTAGAATGTTTTGATTTATATCTCTCGTGCAACTATATAGTCACAATATACAAGCATAACAATAAACATAATGTAGAGTTACTCTCTTTAATCATACAGGCTGTTGTTTTGTGATCAATCCATTGTGCTACGTGTATGTATTATGTATGGCAATCAGAGACATAGAAGAGGCGAAATAGATAACATTATATTATTATTACCTGTTTTTATAGCTAATGATAATAATAATAATAATAATATTTATAGAACCTTTACTAGCGACACCAACATTGTCGTCGTTGTAGCTTGGTTGTTTTCTTTATTGCTGTTGTCAAATGTTGTTGTTATTGTTGTTGTTGCTTCTGCTGCTGCTGTTGTTGTTGGTGGTGGTGGCGGTGGTGTTGGAGTAGTTGTTGTTGTTTTTGTTGTTGTTGTTGCTGTTGTTGTTATTATTGTTGTTGTTGCTGCTGCTGCTGTTGTTGTTGTTGTTATTGTTGTTGTTTGGTTGTTGTTGTTGTTGTTGTTGTTGTTGTTGTTGTTGTTGTTGTTGTTGTTGTTGTTGTTGTTGTTGTTG
>JBCAUA010838595.1:0-13789 GCA_038406235.1 Peronia verruculata
CCCCCCCCCCCCCCCCCCCCCACCCCCACCACCACCCCACCCCACTCCACCCCGCCCACCCCTTAACCTGTGCGACTAGTACGCTTTTCGTGAAAACGTAGCAAAAACCCTTTCTGCCTACAAAATGCATGTATATTTCAAGCGCCATTACGAATAGATCAATACTGGAGCTCAGCAAAGCCAACGACAGTGATAATGTCCAGTAACAAAGTGTTCTATGTCTGTTCTTATTTTACTCAAGTCACAAAAAAAAGGCCCGAGGCAGCAGGACAAGAATATTGACATTGAGCCGTCTTCCTATGAGAAATAGGCCACCATGAGCCTTGAGGACATCACTGTGTGAATAATATATTATGACATCTTCCCTATCGCGATGCCCATCAGCTATTTGGCGTATACCTCTGACGTCTATCTGGGGACCTCCGGTGTGTGACCGAGTTAGATAATGGAGCTATCGAAGAACAGAGAATACGCCATACACTATTTATCGATAGGTTAAATCAAAAGCACCGCAGGCTCCTATTCAACCAGTCTTTGGAGAGCTATTCTTCTCAGATCATCCATAACGTGTGGTGGCTTTGAGACTGCCAAGCTTTAAGATCATACGGCTTTGATAAATTTGACGTGAATCCAATACTGTTTGTGGTCGCAAAATTTTAGCAGAGACAGTCACTTGCCGCCAACATACTTAAAAAGCTAGGTAATCCACAATCTACACAATGGATCTGGTGCATAAGATATGTTTAAAAATAAAATGAAATCTGGTGATTCCCTTGATCTGACAAAGTCTTGAACGTCGTGGGCCATCTTCTGTCTCACCAATAAGAAAAAGATAAGTGTATTATAAGTGAGTGGCGTTAACTCCTTTGAAAATGAATACACCATTTCTTCCATCGAATGATTGTTCATATTATATTTTCGTCTTAACTTGCACAGACAACGATAAAAGATCTGTCATGCTGGAGAGAAATGTAGCTCTCCAGAGCGAGATTTAAAAAAAAAAAAAAAAATTCGGAAAGTTCGAAAGTCAAGCTGCACGAGTTCAAGGCATATGAGAGATATTAAATTTGCCATCGAGAAAGAATAGTAAGTCGAGAAGAAGTAATCATAATGCAATACTTTAACCTTCCGAACAATTCAGCCTAATTTAAATCACAAATGTCTATGCAAATTTCAGCTTGCAAATTCAAGTGGGCTTTGAACGTCGTTTTTTTTTTTTTTCTTCTTATCCATCTCCCCCCTCCCCCTCCCAATAAAAGTGATCCTATCTTCTTCTTCTTTCATTTTTCTCTTTGAATTAGATAGAGAGCTGAAAACAAAGAATACCTTTTCTTTAACAAAGAAAATAGAGAACAAAGCTGGAGGCTTCAGTGGTAGTTCCGTGTCAGTGTCAAACTCCCAGAGATGCAACATTGACAGCATTCTCATCAGTACTGATGCTCCAACAAACCCTCAGAAAGCCACCCAAGCGTCATCACCGGGGGCACAACTAGGAGCTACCAGCGCTACAGTTCTAATGTCAACTGTCACGATATTCGGAGACCATTCATTTTGCAAAATTCAAAAGAATATAATAATTTGCCCTAGAAAAAGAAAAAAATAGTGTTCTAAACAAATCTGTATAATAACTGAGAATAATAGAGGGTCGTTCAATAAGTGATCAGAGGCTGGGAAACGATTGAGGAGATCTGTAACTATTTGGTTTATATTCTGAAATATAATTACTGAAACATTTATTCAAAGTAAGCTAAATTTGTGTGAGAAATGATGTCGGTAATCTATATAAACTCAGCTGTTCCTAGTGACTAAATTAGCAACATTGGAGTATAACAAACTTAGGAAGGACCAGCTTAGAGAGGAAGGTAAAAAGAAAACGAAATAAGAGTTGATTCAAGGGTTAAACCGTGTCTCTAATTAGACACGCTAAACTCTCGAGGACTGTTGTATTTCTTTTGTTGTTGACAATATCTGAAATATACCTGTCTTTCCCCTCCAGTGTTTCAAATGAGAGCCGCAACAACAGCTACAGGTTAGCTGACTGATGTGAGCAGAGAAAATAGCAGTTCAGTTTTGTACTACAGTGGATAAGTATACAGTCTGTCTTGAGTTATGTCAGCGATCGATCCTTGCTGAGCTCTTCCTTGCCTCCCCTCCTCCCTCTCCCCTCCTCCCTCCCCCATCCGTCCTCCCGCGGCTCTTTTCTTTCTCCAACCCTCCTCACTGCACGCGACATCTTGTGGGGGAGTTGGTGAAAATAGTAATAATTGACAATAATATAAGTAATCATAAAAGTGAGAGTCCTGCCCCGTACAACAATGAACTTCTATCTAACCTCTATTGAAATAGGTGAATTGTTGCATTGCGCTATGTGAAATAAAACCTTGTTTCACATATTGATCCGCATAATGCGGAGATGCCATACATTTGTGCTCTCTCTCTCTCTCTCTCTCTCTCTCTCTCTCTTTCTCTCTCCCTTTCTGCCACTATTCAGCTGTGAATTAAGGATTTAAATAATAAAAAAAAAAAAAAAATACAACAGTCCTCGAGAGTTTAGCGTGTTTAATTAGAGACACGGTTTAACCCTTGAATCGTTTTCTTTTTACCTTCCTCTCTAAGCTGGTCCTTCCTAAGGTTGTTATACTCCAATGTTGCTAATTTAGTCGCTCGGAACAGCTGAATTTATATAGATTACCGACATCATATCTCACACAAATTTAGCTTACTTTGAATAAAATGTCTTATACACAACACTGCAGGTAAACTATACAATATCTTCAACCATTGGGTTTCAGAGTTTAATGCAGATTTTTCTGGAAAGAAAAAAAAATCCAAGTGACAGAATTCGCCTCAACAGCTAATGGGAAGTTGGAAACCATTCTGAATTTTGCATCAATGAGGAAGCGGTATCCGTGCGCAGTTTTCCCTTCTTTATAGAATGCATACATAATTTTCTCACACTGAACAAAAGCAACATTTTAATGTGACATAAAGATGAGCCATAGATGAGCATAAAGATGAACCATAGATGAGCATAAAGAGTCCGCTATCACCGTGATCATCACCTTCTTTGTAATCTTGATGGCCATCATCGTCCTCTATATAAGTCTCGGCACCAAAAAAAGATAAGGAAAAAAAATCCCTTTCATTGTATGTATATTGAGCATCGCAGTAGAGACTTGGGGCGTTATATAGATCTAAAATCAGGCGAGTCTTCCATAGGGACCCTTTTTACTGTTCCAAAATCCGGTTATTGTTAACTCGTGACCCCCTCCAAAATGTGTCGTGATCTTAGGATAATGAGGTACAAAGTGACATAGCTTGAACAGAGCTTCAGCTAAATAAAGCCACCCGACCATAGCAGTTTAAATGAATAATAGTTTCAACACAACATTTTTACCAAGGAAGAGCTTTTCTTATTCCCAGTTCGCCATAATATGTAATAATGTGTGAGTTGGCCTGATTTGGTAGTAACAGCTGATTATATGAACCCAGTTGTGAGTACAAAACTCCCAATGATCCGCTTATGAATGAAGTGGTTAATCGATTGAAAACAGCAGTAGGTCAGAGCCTGCTGTGCTGCGCTTTACAGGATATTTACGCCATTTAGGCCTGCTGTTGTTGTGACAGACGTATCGATTTTGCTTTCTCTCTATCCTCTTTACTCTCTTTCTTTCCTTCATTTTTCTTTCTTTCTTGCTTTCCTGGCGTATTCCTTAGTGTAGTACTTAGGAATAACAACCGCAGGTAAGCCATTTTTTTTTTTTTTTAAATTTCAGCTTTCAATTATCTGGTCGTCTTTACGTCCAAATATTAACATAAACAAGAACGAATACAATAAGAGCAAATACATTGCATTAAAACAGACAAACAGACAAAATAAAACAACGTGAAATTGTAGGAAGTAAAAATGAATGGTGCCGAAGAATTGTGTTTTTGAAGATATATACATTGAAATAAATGACGATGATTAAGTCTGTGAGAAATTTAAAGAAAGCAAAAGAAAAACTAGAGGAGATCTTACTAAAAAAAAGTCCGGGGAGGGGGGGGGGATTGGAGGAGGGGAGAGAGGAGAGGAAGAGGGTAGGTATGAAGCTGAAAATTAAAGAAACACACAAAAATAACTTTCAAATTAAAGAAAAAAAAAATAAAAAATTAAAATTTGGAAGGCGCCGGTGGATACACCGAATAGATTTTTTCTTTCCTTGCATGGACATAACAGACTGCGTGTGCTGTAATGTTCACTCAATGTGTTCCACAAAGTGTTCATCGAATCGATTACAATCGTCTACTGACAGAGAGTTCGTGAGACCGAGCGATATTTTTGTTGTTGTCGTTGTTGTTGTTTTTATTTGGCTCGGGCTGAAATTTTGCACATGATTTTACAGTGATCTGGTAAAATTTACCCGTTCCTGTTCTCGATGCTTTATTGAAAAAAACACACACAAAAAAAACAAGAAAAAAAAAGATTGTTCAGTCATCTATCACTTTCTAAGTACTAGATTCCCATTGAGATTTAAATTTAGCCAGTTTATTTCTTTTGTCAAAGGCTTTTTGTTTTGTTTTTTGTTTTGTTTTGTTCAACGAATTTACTCTCGCTGCTGTGCGGCGCGCGCCGACTGGTTATCTCTGAACAGCAAAACGAGTCAGCATTGTGTTTCTCTTCTGGTCGATGTCATTTCACTTTCCCCGCCCCTTTATTGATGTTCTGCTCAGAGCCCGCCCCCATCATTGATTTGGGCCCTACGGCTGCTCACGCTCGGCATCACGTGTGTTTCTTTGCAGCCAATCAGAAGCGAGTTGAATGTGAGAACATGGTGTGGAAGAATGGAAAAAAAAATTCACGAATGTGTTGTAATCATTATCTAGCCTGGTGCCTTAATGTGGACCGAAGGAATATCCATCCGCAACAAATCAAAATTAGCAAATAGATAGATCACTTCTAGATTTAATTATGAAGGACGCTGTTTTGTTTTTCATCTGTCAATGTAAACAATGGCCCAGTAATTAATCATCATCTTGAATGTGATATATATCAACAAGGAAAACCCAAACCAGCTAGGCAGGCAGGCATTTGAGGTCAACAAAATGAAGCCTGTCGTTAAAATGTGAGAGCAATTGCGGTAATGACCCAGCGAAACTGGCAAAAAAGTACGCACTCGCGCGCATCACACGCGTCCTGGCGTACACACAGTACTCATAGATAGACCGTGGGTTCTTATATCTCATCCTCCCCATCCCTCTTATTCCCCCCTCCCCCATGTGTGAAGATAAAAAAAAAAGGAAAAAAGGTAAAAGAGCCCAATGTAGAGCAGTCATTTTTATTGGAAAAATTAAGATCTGGTTGAGCGAGACCAGATTCACTTGCCTCTTTTCCCTTTTGCCATTTCTCCTTGTCCCCACACTCTACTCCCCCTCCCCCCCCCCTCAAGAATTGCCACCTGGCTTCGTGACTCTATTTAAAGCATCTCCCATGCTCCAGGACAGAGTTCTTGATGAGGGTGTGAACTAATATAGATTTACATCTTCCCTAATATATGTAATTTTGCAGGTGTCTTAGGCCTAATAAGTGATGTAACAATCAGCTGTTAAGAGGTGATTCATTAAAGGGTGGGGGTGGGGAGGGGAGGGGAGGGGGAGGACGGGGGAGGTCTCCAGAAAGATAATCATGAACGACGTAGAGAGGAAGTGGGGAAAGGTGAAGGAGAACAAAACACAACTAAAAACAACAACAACAACAACAACAACAAAACGAGATAATGGTGTTGTACAGACCTTTGCATTTGAATAAAGGAAAATTTCGGGGGGGGGGGGAGGGGACCATATGTTTAGAATAAAACTGATGCGTTTTTAACCGGTCTAGTAGCTTAAGAGTGCGATTTCTTGTCATAGCAATCAGACAATAATACATCCTTCAAGACAATCCAGTGTAAAAGGGGTTAAAATCACCCGCAATCAATTCAGGAATTCCATTTCGACACACTGCCTAATGTAAATAAGACTGAAAATGATAATAATGATAATAATAGTAATAACAAAATAATAATCCTTGTAATGGTAGTAATAATAATGATAATTACTATAATAATTACCGTCGTGTTGCACACGCAAAGGGCATAGATGTAAATTATCTTTGACTTTATTATGAGTATTGTTCAATCGTCAGTACGCCTATATGCTGTACAAAATGTCTTAATGATCTGTGCAGCTTGAATGAAAGCCGTTGTGATGTATACAAACTAGAGTAGATGTCAAGGCTGTGGCACGCTCTAATCAATTGCAGAGGTCAGTTTTTCTTGTGGCGGAAGGATGGGAGAATGTACGCGCCCGTGGTTTTATTTATCAAGGTTTGTAGCCTTGCAAGCAATACATGCCTTTGTAACACGCCTAGGGCTTTGTATGTCGGGAAGATTGAGCCCCTGCAGGTTTTGGCCTTTTTTTATTTTCGTTCATCAATGCAATAGGCCATTTGTTAAACACATTTTCCCAGCACATCAAAAACAGTAATGGCCCAAATCTCTTGGGAGAGCACTCAGGCCTGACTCAGACTCGACAGGATTCGATAGAATAACTCATCTTACTGATAGGCACTGGCTAATGAGAACGACAGGAAAAAACTCACGAAAATATATGAAGAGAGAGAGAGGGGGAGAAAGAAAGAGAGAGGGGAGAACGAGAGAGAAAGAAAGAAAAAGAGGGAGAAAAAACAGAGGAAAAAATGCATTACGGTTCTGATGAAATCAACCCTGAGATATATCTCTTGCATAGTATCAGTTACAATGTCGCCATGTGTGGAACATTCTTTTTGGCCAATATGGGATAATATGCACAGAATGTGTGAGTAGATATGATGCATTACTATCTTTGTGCTCTGTCAGGTGTGGCTCGTGTTACATGGCTCGCTGTGATTATCGGTATGTGATCTGGTGATTCAGAGGAAGGGATGTTGTTGCAGAGGATTTACATAGTGTTGTCCATTTCTGTTTGTTCTCTTTATCCCTGTGTGTTGTGTTTCTTGTTTGTTATCTTGTTGTCGTTGTCTCTTGTTCCTGTCGTTGTGAATGGAACTTGTAGCTCAAGACCTTTTCTGTAAGTTGATTCATGATTTGGCCGACAGATGTGTTGATAGTAATACTGATCATGGTGTTGATATGATTGATTGAGAGAAAAAAAAATAAGTGAAATTAATGAGATAGTCAGGTGACAAAGACAATACTAGCACAATATCTCTCTGGATTTGTTTCTTTGATTTCGGCATTCACGACGACGATCATGATCTAGTTATAAATTAATGTGATAACCTTTTTTTGCGTGATTACTGGCAAACATGTATTGATAGTATATAAAACTTTTAATATCTTTTTGTTTATTTGTTTGATTTGTCCTTTCAGGAGTCACTACCCCTGCTTACTAGCTGTGAGATAAAAACAGGATATACACATGACAATAATATCTCCGTGATTTTGCAAGTCAAATACATCTCTGGAAGTTCTCATATTGCTGTCTTTGATGTAGTAAAAACAAACTGATACAGCTGGTGACAAGGTTCTGTGTGCGTACACACGCAAATAACGATGAGTGGAGTGATCAATGAAAGCACTGCTAGGTGGGGGTGATACCTGTGCTGTTAAATGTTTGGTTAGAAATGAGTGATCATCTCCTTCTCTCATTCAACAACCATGAGCGCTGTCTCACCTACCCCCCCCCCCCACCCCTTATCCACTTCTTTCACCCCCCCCCTCTCTCTCTCTTTCCGGAACCCCATTTACCCCTAGAGGTGTCAAGGGGCCGATGTGGTCAAAAACTGACCCTTTATTCTACACAGTAAACTTTCCCGTAATACAGCACACTGTGTAATAACATAGTACGATCTAATATCACTTTAACCATAATTATCATCCTCTAAACGTAAGTATTAGTGCCACCACAGAAACACGAATGCTCCGACAACTTCTTTTTAACATTTCTAGGGTTAATGAAAAAAAAATTATAAAGCGACATTTAATATTGATGCAATTTCATGTTGATTCAATGGACGGCATGAAACTGATTTCTCGATGAATGGATGAATTTTTTTTTTTTAAAGTTTTGATTTGTTGAATATACATGTATATGATATAAACAGACGTATCTTGAATACGGAGCTGATATATATTAAGTTAAGAATAGATTATAAACACTATTAGCTTACGATTAAATTTATATATACCTCTGGTATTAAAGCCAAGTGTTTATTAAAGAGGTGGCCATTGCTGAGCCCCTGCTGCGCAAGATAGATTTTGAAACCAACTTGCTCCCCATTTAAGAAATTATTGAAGGAGAATGCTAAGGATCTCTGTCCCCAAGGACAGTAGCCACCCTATGGTGCCGTGTAGTATTATTTCAGAACTACGTAGGATGATGAATGTGCTTGCTATTGCTCTCCATCTGACGGCATAGCCAGCTGTTTCTCATGCCCCTTGCTGGGCTTTTATGTGCCAATGATGCACTCCTACCTGTCATTTTGTCAATGAACTCTTCCGAATTGTTGCGATAAATAGCCGTATAGTTCAAGTATAGCCACACTGTTCTGAATTTCGAAATAACATTAATTCACGAAAATATAAATTAATAGAAACAAATAAAATAAAAATAAAAATAACAGTAACAAAAATAAAAAGAAAATGAAAAATGAAAAATCTGATCTTTACCGCTGGTTTTAAATTAAACGATTGACAAGCAAAATAATATATATTTTTTTAAGGTGTTTAGTCACTTCTAAACTCTTGTAACGTTTGAAACAATAAAGACTCAAATCTTCCACATGACATTTTTCTGCAGAAATGCTCATATAATTTTTTTTTTTTTTTTGGTCGGACCTATTAAAAAATGTTAAAACACACGATTCATTAATCAGTTCTGCTTCAACTTAGCTTGATCCAGGATTTTATGTACTATTATTTGAATTAATAATATAAATTCTCCCTCGTTTAACTTTCTGTTTTCTTACAAACAAAAATAATTGGGTTAATTAAACCTTCATGTAGTTACCATTTATACTAGTTTTATCTTTGAGATTAAACACTTGCAATGTGTAGCTAATCACTCGCCCTTTAGAAAAATTATTGGTACCAGAGAACATTTTTTTTTAAAGTTAATTACAATAAATGCAGTGCATTTCTTTAATTTACTTGGGCAGCTAATAGTCATGTCAAACTCTTTCGTCCACACATGAATATATAAAAAAGAAAAGAAATAAAGGTCATACTAGCAAGAGAAAGCCGGGAGAGTATTTAACATTCATATAGGTCAAGATGCGCTGTACCAAGTGGGAAAAAAAAACTGTCTCCATATTTTACCACCCTTTACTGAGACTAATAAGTCTTCTCAGAGGCTGATTTACTTTAAAGCACAAAATATTCGTAAAATCTACTTTACTGTTTTTTTTTTTTTTTTTGTTTTTGTTTTTTTTTTAAATTGACATCACCATCTTCAGATTTCCTAATCACTGTTATTCTAATTATTTTGATTTCAAAATCATTAAACTTTAACATAATAACGAGAAGAACGAGGAGAGAGACAGAGAGAGAGAGAGAGAGAGAGATTGAGATACCTAGATAGATGGAAAGAGAGAGAGACAGAGAAAGAGAGGCAGATGAAGAGCAATGGCCCAAGTTTTACTTACTTTGCCCCTTTTATCTCGTATGACAAAGTACCATTTCAGAAAAATAAATGACATGTGCAAAGAAGAATGTCAGATGATACGATCACGACTGAGTTCACTTGAATGTCTTTTACTGAACCATAAATGATTGAATAAGGTTTGTTTTGACACGTTTATCAGAAGAGAGAATGAAAAGACCCGCTACCAAGCCAAGCATGAAATATCTGTGCTGGGTTTCATGCACTTAATAAGAAGTTTGTAATTTACAGGACCCATTATATTACGTTGTTAACGTGATATTATATTTGTTTATAGTATTGTCAATGGTAATATAAATTCATAGTAGATCTTACCTTTGTCTTCACAGATTTCTAATAAAATTTATACCAGGTTTGAACACTCTTGGGGACAAATATACTGATTAAATGAAATTATAAACGAAGTATTTTTATCTATATTACGATGAGACCTTAAACATTTGCAGGGGTAATGATAAAAATAAAGAAAAAAATTCTTACGTTATGGACAAATTCCAACAAACATCTTTAAAATAGGGTGAAACAATCCTATGGGGTATTTGACATACATATCTCTTATGGCGATTAATTCGCTCGTTATTTTAATATGTCGATGATCTAAGACAGAATACGATTGAAGGCTTTGGTCATATTAAGGTAAATAATTAATAGTTTAAAAAAAGGAAAAAAAAAACAAAAAGAACAAAAACAAGTTAATGATGAATTAACATAAACAGGGTCAGTGGTGAACCCACTTTGTGCGAGCATCGACATACATCATGTACCAAGCAACTTTTGCGATATTTAATTTGTAGTCTTATCCAACTTCATGAAGCTGTTTCATCTTCGATGCTTCATAGATCTATGAACAGTGTGGATGGAAGAACGGATATGTTTCTTTTATGTATATTTTGTAAAGTTTTCAGTATGCATTCAACTTGCGAAGAAGACCAATTAGACAGTTAACTTGTAAAGTTTTGGTTATGTTCCCAGTATTCGTCGTCCCATGTACTGCTTGTTTATTCTGCTTTGTAACAGAAGGAGGACGTTATGCACTCAACAGTTGCAGTCAAAAATAAATAAATAAATTCGAAAATTTCTCAATAAGAGGTATTTAGAGTTTCGATAACGATAAGGTAGTTTAAAAAATCAGCTTTAATCTGTGTCAGGATCAAATTCCGGAATAGTGAAGTTTAAGTAGTAAGGTTTGTTTGCAATTATTGTCGTATGTAATTGAGCTTGTGGGGATGTGCACATAATCATGATATCGGCTTGATTGTGATACTGAGCAAATTAAATAGATGGCATCTCTAAATAATAATATAATGATCCACCAGCCAGGAAGGACTACAAACGTGTTAACTATGACACAGATCATTTACAATTAACTAGAATTTAGTCAGCCGTGGCCCATATTTCTAATACGGTATCCTGTCCTCTCTCTCTCTCTCTCTCTCTCTCTCTCTCTCTCTCTCTCTCTCTCTCTCTCTCTGCCCTCCCCCGTTCCCCAATGCAAATAGACATACTCCTCTGGTACGAACACAAGGAATTAATAAAGTAATGTAAACATTTTCTAAAGTCTTATCCGAACAGAAATAACATGGTCAGAAAGGCAGCATTATGGACTTAATTTGACTATCTTGCGGCATGTGATCTACACTAATGTATCGGCTGGAATTTGAATGAAATAATAATGCAAAAGGAAGACATTAAATTTGTGGAATATTTCACTACAAAAGTCAAAATATTATCAAAGTAGTAGGTTCGCAATGGCGTGAATATTTATAAATGTGACAATCCTTCTCATCACAATAGAGTAGGAAGAAATAAGGAAAGCAAGAACAATCAGGCAACATAAGTGCGCCAAGGCACAATGTTCTGAAAAGGTATGTCTTCTTCTACGTAACCTGCAGGCTTGTGGAAGAAGTATTAGACAGACAAAGTAAATGTACTGATAATCCGCTGAAACTGAAATTTTCTTTCTTCCTCTTCTCTCATTCTCTGTCTCAGTTCGTCATTCCCCTACCTCTCTCGTCTTCTTTACCTTTACCAAATAATGGAAATAATTAATCAATATTAAATAAAAAGAGTAACAGTCAGCTCTTAGTAAGAGTCGAACCACTGGCTCTGTTAGAACGAAGTCAGGATATTTCAAAAACAAAAACAGGATAAGCCAGAGGACAAAACGTATTCATGATGTTATGTCTTATTGTATTCAACATGTCAGAACTAGTATACTTCACATGGATTGAAAAAAAGTATGGATACTTACTGTATTGTCTGTCTTGTGTTCTTCAACTGCTTTGAGGCGAACTTGATGTGTGGACATGCAGCTTGATCAATCTGAGTTAGAATGAGCAGTGAGCATTTCAGAGGCGGATCAGTGTTGATGAAGGCGTCGGCTTTCACAGCGTGGTAATGCAGATATCTGGGTCATATCAAGAGCTGGTCGGACACCGTTCACAGTGTCTGACCACTGGTCATTGTCTTTCTGCACGACAAACGAAATCATGGCAATTACCTTAGTACGATAAGTCAGTAAGGTATAGGTCCGAATGACTTCTGTCCAAGACTGACCAGTACATTGGGCGGTCTCGAAGGGGACTGAATGACTCTTGGCCAGAGAGTGACCGCTGTATTTATGTAGTGGTCACGCCGTTGAAGAAGATTGCGTCCGGGGCAATGAAGCGGCGATATGGATCCTTGCGATAAGGTTATCACAGGAGCTCATCAGTTCATACTGGACAACATGGCCAGAAGGCGCAATACATTGACCCCCGAACCACTCTGGGGCGAGCTTGACAGTCTTAAAGCCGGGGCTTTATTGTTGAGGTTTCCTTAACCTCCCACCCCCAGGGCCAAGCTATTCTCTCTAATGTACATTAACTACTTTATTACGCCGACGTTTAACGATGATTTCAAAGGTTCATCGATAAAAGAAGGGGTTAAAAAATGAAGAAGAAAAGCGGAAAGGGCAAAAGAAAATCCCAAAAGAGAGAGCGAACTTGTCTCCTTTGAAAACTAGCGGAGCGAGCAAAGCGGAATACTGCGATATGATTGAATACGAGAAGAAAAAGAGGACTGGGTTGTTTTCTCAAGTATTTTTATTCTGTGTCATTATTATGTTTTTTCTTTTGCTGCTAGAAATGGAAGGGGGACAAATTTCGAAGATCGAGGATAAGCGGGAACGGAAGACGAAATGTATTGGTAGTTCGAGAAGTCTCGCCGAGGGGAAAAAATGCTCAGCACAGCTTCATCCTGCTAACATTACTGGTGGCAATAGATGGAAATAATAGATACAACGGTAAAAAACAAACAAACAAACAAAACTAAAGAATGACTGTTACGGTACTGAAACGTTAAACTGAGTTTACGTTTGTTTAGGACGGTTTGCTTTTTGCCCTTGTCGTTTTAATCTCAGATCACAATCATACCACGCGAAAGAAGGTGAATTTCTATTTCAAACAATGAATGAGAAAGGGAGCCAGGAAATTAGAGAAAAAAAAAACAAACAAGCAGGAGAAGGGGTTGCTACCGCCAAAGAAAGAAAGAAGGAGAGTGAGACAGAGAGAGAGGGAAATAGAGAGATTCAACGAAAGAGTGGGGCGGGAGAGATATGGCGCGAAATAAGGGAAAGAGAGAGGGGGGGGGGCAAGGAGAACAAGAAGATAGAAGGAGATAGAGAGAAAGAGAAGAGAGAGAAAGGGAATGAGAGAAGTAACAACAAAACAAATCAGCTGGGCCTACCCGGGGTCTCTCCTCTGGCACAGCCAGGTCATGACAGCTGGCGCAAAGCTAAAGGTGATTCAAACCTTGAAAGATTTTTAACACCCGTTTTACTTTTTTTTTTTTTTTCAGGACGCTCTCTCTCCTTCGTTCGTTCGTTCTTTCGTTCGTTCTCTCTTTCTCTCTCTCTCTCTTTCTCTCTCTCTCTCTCTCTCTCTCTCTCTCTCTCTTTGTCACACACTCCAAAGCCATCAGCTTATTTTTTGGACAGGGGAAAAAAGGGGGGGGGGGAGGAGCAGAAAAAGGGCGGACGAGGAGAGAAGATTCCAAATATCTCTTTTGTACTTTTCCTCTTTCTTTTTTTTTTTCTTTCTTTCTTTCTTTCTTTCTTTCTTTCTTTCTGTTG
>JBCAUA010838606.1:0-13788 GCA_038406235.1 Peronia verruculata
GAACATCGCTCACATGTGGCTTTGTTTACATGATGTGACAGGTCTGAGAGCTCATCATTCATCCAGATTTGTCTGCCGTGAGCAGAGAAAGTTAAACAAAGGTAGATCTACATGTGAACGATGTTCCCTAAGTCATGTGATTTTGCTTAAAATACCTAATTCAGGAAATATTTTCACTTAAAATCTGCGACCAAAACTCCAAGATATAGATCTAGATCTAGACTATATCTAGATCCAGAATCTTGATAAAAAAAAATTATCTATTCAACTTCAAGAATGCAGCTGTAGCTTCTCAGTTACATCAACATCTGAGACTAGTATCTCTATAATATCAAGATTTAGATCTAGCCTAGTCCAACGTTTTAAATCTCGATCTAAATCTTTCGGTATCTAAAGTTAAAGGGTCTGTCTCAATCTCGATCTAGATGTCTGCATAGATCTAGATTTAGATATCTAGATCTATCTACATGTATGATGTACTCTTGAGTTAGTTGAAAGATGTGTTATAGGCTAGTCATAGGAGACACTGAGTCTAGATCTAGATCTTAGTGATCTAGGCTATCTGATGTCTTGATCTAGAATCTAGAAGACTAGAGATAGAATCTAGATCTAGATCTAGATCTAGATCTTCTTACTATTAAGATCTGGATTCTAAATAAGATCTAGATTCTAGATTCTAGATCTAGACTAGATCTAGATCCAGACTTTTAGATCTAATCTAGATTTAGAGATCTATCTAGATATCTAGATCTAAATTAGAGAGATTAAAGATCTAGATTTAGATCTAGATTCTAGATGGAAGTGGAGTTATAAAAGTTTTTTTTTTTTTTTTCAAGTAATAGATAGATTCTAGATCTAGATCTAGATCTAATTTTCTAGGCCTACTAAGCAAGAAGCACTTACATCCAGTTTCTCTTTGAATCTCAGTTATTTCTTCTTCTTGAAGGATAGAAGAGCTGGTACCCATGTTGACTTCTCGCTTAGGACAAGTAGTCTAGATCTAGATTTAATTCGTTGACACAATGACGATGCAAATGATTGCTTCCTGGTTGGTAAGATCCTGTTCGTTCCACCTCTCACCACCCGATAGATTGACAAGGATGGTTCTTGGTTTAGGACAGATCCAACTTTCAGTACTTTTACATTAGTCTAACATATCCGAATACAAAAAAAGTATCGACTATGGAGAAAAATTAAAACTTGTCTACGATAATTTTACAAAACTGCTTTGCCTTTAGTGAACCCTTCACATAATTTTCCACAAGATTAAAAGACAATCTACTGTTTTTTCTCTAAACTTTTCTTTTTAACCATATTTTAAAAGTGAGATCGCAAAGCTAAAACAATAAGAATAAGAATAATGATATAGATCTTTATTATATTATTTATTTCCTGTTGATATAGATCTATATAACTTCAAGGCCAAGAAACTTTCTCAGAGTTTGCTGTTTCTTGTTTGTCATCAAAACGTTCATATTGTCTTCAGATGGCCCTGTCTGACATGTGGAATTTGATATATGTACATGTATTTGGTTTGGACAGCACTTCATAAGTCATTAGATTGAGTTTGTGGGCACATCTGTATAGTCGTTTGTAGATTCATACTAATGAATATTAATATCATACTGCTAATGTAGTAGAACGCTGAAAAGTTGTTAGGGAGGAGTTTGATAATTCTCTCTGAGACACATAGCTCACTAATTCAAGTTCAATAAAATTAAAATTTGAGAAGGGGGGGGGGATGCCATGGTCGAGCAGTTAGACGTCTACTGCTCAGGGAAGAATTTACATCCCGTCTTCATATCCTAGTCGGGGGATGGGAAAGATCAGAACCTGTATTCTTTTAATTACTGAACAATCCCCTCACTTCTTTGGTAGAGAAGCCAGACATCTAGTCTCTTCAGATAACGGAGGTATATGTCGGAAGTCCAGTGTATGTTGTGAAACGATGGAAAACGCTTGGTATTTAAAAATCGGAAGAAGAGTAGACAGAGACACTGCTGTTGGGTAAAATTTCCTAATTTCTACCCATAAAACTTTTTCTCACCAAACTGGGCACGCACTTAAAACCGGGATAATGCATTTCTCTCTCTCTCTCTTCAGGAATGAAAATACATAATAGATTGGCTAATAATAACAATAACATATAAAATATTCGACATTGCAGACAGAGCAGTATTGACGGATACTTGAAAAGTCGACTATGTATGCAGCAAGTAGATCTAAGTAATCATTAAGTGCCACTCCAGATACGAGGTGATCACCTTGGCCCAAGAAGCCAATTATTAAAAATACATAGTTATTTTAATATATTAATAGTATGGCTAACCAAATTAGAAGCATACTTTGCACTATAGAACATAGCCAATATCAAATAGCTACTGCATGTACAGATAACTGGAACTGAAATTAAAAACAATTAAATGACGTGAATAAAAGTTGATTGCGTTTGATTGAAGCTATCGATACGAAATCTTTCATAAATGAAATGGTTCAGAAATCTGTCGGGCATTGATTAAAATAATGTAAAATAAGTAGACTCTGTCCTTTTGTTAGACTTCATTTTTGTCCTAGATACAGAATAAATTTTTAAATCTACATGTCAACTGCTCACTGAAAAGTTTTCTTTTAGATCTAGATCTAGATTTACATAATTGGAGTTATTTTGAGTATTTATTTCTGCTCGATTGCCGGCATGATAGATAACAATCGAAGGTCAAAGTGAAAGTAGCAGACCATTCAGCAGACCATTCAGGTTTTGGTACTGTAGAGCTAGAATTTAATTGTTGACCGAAAAAAATAAAGTTAGATCTAGATTCTACATCTTCTTATGTTAAGCATTACATTTCGTTAAACAAATCCATGAATATGATGTGTGACACACCTGGTGATGTATCTAGCTTTATTCTCCTGTTTCTGTATTTCTCCCCAAACTTAGAATTTTCAGAAATAGATCTAGTGTCTTTTACAACAAATCCATCGTGTCACGTATAACCAACTTGGATAAAATATAGATCTATAGACAGATCGAGACTAGATCTAGACTATAGTCTGGTTTTCTGTTTTGTACTTGACTAGCTTTAGACCTTAGGATATTATAGATCAAAGTAGATTTTGTCTTTAAAATATGAGCCAAAATAGAGTTATTATATTTAAATCATTGTGACTTAAAATGTCTTGCACCCAGAGCAAATGAGTGGGAAGTCACGGCGATCTCATGCTATGGCCTTTTAAACTATTTTCTGACTCTATTTTTTTTTCAGGTTAACAAATGTGAAATTTTCATTTTGTGAAAATGAAAAAGAAATAAATTTGGTGTACACACCCGAGTTTAAAATGGTAAGAAACGGCCATAGCTCAAAATCACCCAGCACAATTTATGATTCATTTACCCTATGGGCAAGACAAATTGTCACCATTCTCTCACATTCTCAATGCATCATAAATATTTTTTTGAGAAGCGATGACTTAGTGACTTATCCTCTTGATGCAATGTCCATTCAGACAGAGTTAGAGGAACTTACAAATTAGCAAATTTGCCACTTGATCAAATTTGGTAGTAAAATACCAGTGGTGATTTTTTATTTTTTGTACAGTGGTCTCCGCCTAAGAACCCTCTGCCTAAGAGCCCAGTGAAATATCTAAGAACTCACGTCTGCTGCAAAACAGAATTTTTCCTCTATAATTTTCCCTCTGAGAACCCACTCTGGGTGCTCCCAAATAACAAAATCTGTCTAAGAGCCCGGTGTCCAACCAAAATACCCAAGCATTTATGGTATAATTCCACATCATACTGTCTACTTGAGAGAAGCACACAGTGCTAGATGTGCAGTAAAATAGGGACAGGGATGGAGGAAACAGGTAGACAAAGGAGTGGAGGTGATGATTGATGTATGACTGCATAATCAGGCCACCTTGTTGACTACCTGCAACCATTTCTTTGTTTGACAACACGTGGAACAGCACTTGTGATTGGCTTTGTGTACAAGGAGGTGTAAGTTTAGCCTCCTGACTGGTCAGCTCTTTTCCTCATTCGGTCGGTCTGTAAACACTTGAGTCACTTGTGCGATTATCTGTGGGGTAGGATAGCAATATCATGTTTTCACCTATAATACCGTTATGTGAAAACTCATACGGAGTTTAAAGCGTTAGGCAGTATTGATATAACTATACGCGTATAACACAAACAGGGAAGAAGACTGTACTTATTTGCATAGATAAATCTTTAACTAACGGTATATTAGTGAAGACAATCTGTAGGCAGATGGGTTGCGTAACTTTTCAATTCGCCGAAGAACCTGTCCGCCTAAGAGCCCGCTTTTTTTTCTCCCGATGACCAGATTCTCAACGGAGACCACTGTTTTTTTTTAATCTCAGAATAGTTTTTATTTTATTTTGTTTTTAAATCTCAGAATGAGCTTGCCTTCTGTGATCATGAAATATTTGTAGCTTAGTAAGACAGTAAGGTTTGACAGGAAATTTTGATGCTGATGAAATTTTGAAGCATAAATTAATTGTCACCTAAAGTGTTGGTATATATATATATATATTTTTTTTTTCATATACATTTCCTTCCCATATATGTTGTGAGGAACTGTTGTCATTATTCATTGATGATTAGGAGAGGAATGTTTATGGGATGAGACAGAGTTAATTTTAAATGCATGACCTGGTTATTATTTTTTTAATCATGCCAGTTTGTAAATTGTTTATAGGGATTTTATAAAATTATTTGGAAGAAAAGCTTGCTTGAAATTTTGAGACCTTAAATTTCTTAACTTTGATTTCAATTTGGAGAAGTTAATTAGCCAAAACAGAAAAATGGCCATTCTTTACCTTAGGCCTAATTGCAATTTTATTTTTCATCTACAGGAATACAAAATGGCATTATAGCAGTAGCCTACTTGCTCAGGCTAAAGTTTTGTCCAATTGTTGAAGTCAGACCGGTGGTTCATACACAAAGATACTCAAGCCATGGCAACGCTCACTTTGAGAAGAATAAGGCCAATATGTCAGACATGTTTGAATACTTCCTCTCCAAAGCCCCTTATTATCCAAAGGGCAACATATGCAATATTTTATGAAAAGAACAAGAAAGGTTCAGAGAAAGACCCTCTCAAGGAACCTCTAAACTGGAGAATTAAGAAAGCCGTGAATGACTTTGGTCCAGAGACAAAGAAATGGTTTAAAGAGCAAAAAGAGGCATACTCTAACAATCCCATGATGGAGGTGGATCATGGCAACTATGAAGTTATCTTCAGGTAATTTATAATTTTCAAGAATAAAGGGATGATTTGTCCTGAAATTATCTGTTTTCTTATGCTGTTAGTATCTTTTGGAAAAGCTTTTATCCTTTAAAATATATAAGAAGTAAAAGAAAAAACCAGAAAAAGTGAAAAATAAACAACTATGATTTACATTAACATTTACATCAGTAAATGAACTGTCAATCTGACTGTCAAAAAGAGAAAACAATGATCATAGTCTAATAGTTTGGAGAAAGACTATGCCATACATATGCCAATGAAAAAAAGTGGCATATGGCAGTCTTACATCAAACCATTGAAATGAGCTATGAAAATGTTTTCTTTTGTCTTTCTTTTTTTTTTTTTTTTTGTATTATCAACTAGACAGCTTTTTATTTCTAATATGAACCATTTATGATAATGTCGCTGTTAGGAATGCATTTATATGTCCTTAGTCTTTTGCTTTCTTGTTCTTTGTGGGCAAGTTTATTCCATGCACTTTTCATCCTGTGCGTTCTAGGGAATCCATAGCTGATAGTGCCAAATACATTATATATATATATATATATAGAAATGGAGTATTTCTCCAGGTGACCCCATGATCAGTCTACATTGTTTGTGCAGCAAATTGAGCTATTGTGCTCAATTGAATAAGTCACTTTTTTAACTTTTTAGTTCAGACCTCAGGGGAAAAAAAAAATGGAATGGGATTGATTACATGATCTGTTGTCGTTAGGCTCATCTTCCCTTCTTATATTTCCAATGTCTTAACACTGTAATGTGACTTACCAATTTTTCCATCTGTGAATTCAGATTTAGTTACAAAAGCAACAGTGGGCACCCGTCTGGTGTAAAAAATGGATATATACTTATTACTTGGTGCTTGTCGTTACAGCAATATCTTATTTCTCTTCACTTCACTCTCGTCTGGAATCCCCCCCTTCCCCTCCCCCCTCCCCCTCCCCCGGGACATAGGCCAGTGACAAGAGCTCTCCAGGCAACCCGGTCCTGGGCCAGACATTCCAGCTGTCCCCAGGTGCAACCCATCCTTTGGGTATCTGCTTCCAAGTCCCGACGCCAGGTGTTTTTTGATTGGCCTCTTTTTCATTTCCCTTGGGGTTCCAGGTTAGGGCTTGTCTTTTGATACTGGATGCAAGTTTCCAGAGCGTATATCCGATCCATCTCCAGCATCTCTGCAGTATCTCTTCTTCGTTGGTTTCCACAGCTCTTGGTTGCTGATGATGTCAGACCAGCGAATTTGCAGGATCTTTCTGAGGCATATGTTGATGAACGTCTGGATTTTTTTCATAGTCATGATGATAGTTCTCCACGTCTCTGCACCATACAGTAGTTTAGGCTTAATTATCTTGTTGAACATCCTGATTTTGATGTAAATTGTCAGGCGGCTAGTATTCTAGACGTTTTTCATGTTGGAAAGCTGCCCTTGCCTTGCTGATTCGCACTCTTACATCTGAGTCTGTCCCACCCTGTCTGTCCACGATGCTGCCCGGCAGATACATGAAATTTTCCACCTCTTCCAGTGTTTCACCTTCCAGCGTGATAGGGGTTTCGTTTCCTGCGTTTACCTTGAGGATCTTGCTCTTTCCCCTATGCATATTTAGTCCTATACTCGCAGAGTTGTCTGCCACAGCGTTGGTTTTCTCCTGCACCTGTTGTTTAGTATGGGCAAGGAGATATTTGATAATAATATCATTTTCCATTTTTAAAATTTTTTTTTCTGTTTAAACAGTTTTAATGACAAAGCTACAGTGGACAGCTGGATAGTGACTGCAGACAGTGATAATGAAGGTGGAAAAAGCACTGCAAACTTCACCTTCACCAAGAACAGAACTGGTCTTTTCCATGGCTACTTATGTAAGGAACCTCCAAAAGATGGGATCACAAAATATGCTGGATATGCCAATATTACATCTCCAAAACCTATGGTAAGTCATTAGAGACACTAGAACATGCTGAAAAATTTGTGTAGCTTTTGTTCAACTTTAATTTTTGCAACATAACATAAAGAAATTGTTCTTTATTTAAATATTCGTAAATCTGATAATGTGCATGAGGTAATGATTTTCCAGTCTTTGAACAACTCTTGTCAACACAAATGATAGGACTGAAACATGTTTTGCTATTTGTACTAAAAACATTGACTCATTAATTCAGTGTTCAGTTACTCAATAAGTAGATGAGCTATTGGTCGGATATTGTATTGTTATTATTTATACTGTAAAATAGTATACATGTACTTATACTCTTTCATGCTTTGAAATGGCATAGCATTCTTTAGTTAATTTGCTCCCCTCTATAGACCATTTGTAAATGCAAGACAGGGTGATTGCACTTGCCCAGCATCAGAATTGTCTTCCTGGCTATTCTGAAACTTGCACCTAAGTTGGCAAACCCAGAATTGCTTGCTCACTTAGATGTTTTAAGTGAACATTATTGACTTGGATGAAAGATGTGAGTAGTAGTGATCAGCAAATGACATTGCCTTTTTGTTACTACTTTTGACCTGTCCATGTAACTTTGAGAATGTATGTTTTTATGTAGGCAGCCTTCACAAACCAAAGTCATGATAGTGGGAAAATGACTAGCCTAGAAAAGCCTGGGAAATAAAGTTTCGTTTCATTTCATTTACGAAAAGGTCTATAGGTGACAATCCTAGTCTGTAATTTAAATAAAGATGCATTGCAGTCCTGAAATTTAAACCAACTTTATTGTAATATTATATATATATATACTGTTTCAGAAATCCTTCAAGCGAGAAACACATTGGGATTGGTCACTATTTAATTGTTTGTTACTGCGAGTGAGAGGTGATGGAAGACCATATGCGGTTGTCATTGGATGTGATTTTTACTATGATATCAACTGGTTGAATCGCTGGACTTGTCCACTATTTACTCGAGGTGGACCCTACTGGCAGTTTGTCAAGGTAACTAGAAAAGATATTTTCATTTAATTAATAATAGTTTAAAAATGGATAATATACTTATTATGCCTTTTCCTCAGCCATAATTTATTTGAAAACTAAGGATCAGTTCTAAAGATATTTTATTTTTCTTTGCACATTTTTGATGCCATGATGGTCATTACTGCTGTAGATCATTAGCACATGGGAAGTAATATTCAAGTTCTTTTAAGACAAAAGTTTGTCAAAAAGTGTGACATATGTGAAACATTTATGTAAGGAAATAGTATAAATCAGTTAGCAGGCAGGCAATTCTTTTGCATACAGAAGAGCGCGGAAACTTGAAACACCAATCTCAGATTCACAAAAATGTCCAACACCTTTATTTATTGGCCGTGTTTAAATTCATATGTTTGCTTTGTGTTTTTAGCACAATTTTCTCAAACTCACAACATGCATTTTTTTAACTACATTTCATCATTATCTACTGGAACTCAAAGCAGAAGAATGCCTGAACAGTCCCACTTTTTTTTCTTGCCTTGCTCGCTCCAGGCTGCTGGTGATAAGGGAAAGGCATGCGGGAATGACAGGGATAAACATTGTATAGGATAGGTTTAAACTTTAATCTCATTGAAGTTAAATCACTGGAAACAGGGCCATGTGATAACTGAGCAGGGTGGTGGACTAGGCCACACATGCTGTCTGTGTTGCAAGGAATAACCATAGCCTACATGAAAGAATGCATGTGGAGTGACATGGTGGTGGGTAATGTTTTGTCCAAAAGACAACGGATAATATCATGTAGATGAACAGAGGAGCATTTATCCCAGAATACTAGTAAGATTGGACCACATTGGTCTCATCATGGCTATGTTCCCTTAGTAATCTAACTATTCCTTCGAAAAAAAAAACCGCTGTCGCAGAAATCTCGAAGTACAGAAATTGTGAACACATTTTTTAGTCTTTGAGAAATCTGTAAAGTCAGCATTTGTCCGAGAGATGCAATTCTTTAGAAGCAGTGTTATTTCTCTGACAGATCTCTTTATAGTGGTGGGTGACAAACCAGTCTCCTGGTGCCTGTGTGACCAAATTTATACATGTACATCTTTGTCATTTATTTATTTATTTTTATTTGCCTCCATTGAGTCCTAAAGTTTTTCTTTCATTTTTGTTTCAAAACAGATTCCATTTGCGAAGTTCTTTGTAAACCATCATGGTCGCATTCAAGACAGACAAGAGTACCCTCCCTTAAGTATAATTAATTCTATAGGTATAACTATAGGAGATTCGGCTGAAGGAGTTTTCTTTTTAGAAATTGACAGTATAGCATTGATGTATGATATTAACCTCAGTGGGAAACATGCTTATGAAATGTATGAAATGAAGAACTTTGAAGCCCAAACATGATACCATGTCATGTAATTTATGGCATAATCGTTGCAGTTCAAGAAAGTTAAAAGAATGTATGGTGCAATTGCCTTTTTGAGTGAAATGACAAGACCTTAATGGTGGTTTTGTGAGAAAAGGTTGTCTCTTAGTTTTTCTCATGACACTTTTTTCAGTGTTTTACCTTAAAAAAAAAAAACAAGAAACAAAGAGTACCAGTGCATAGTTTGAACCTAAGCAGCACAAAAGACAAATAAAATGTGTTTGACCCACTTGTGATTAAAAAAATAAAACATGTATCACTTAAGCAAAGTACTTGTATTAGATCAATAAAGCAAAGCATTGTTTGTGATATCTGTAATCAAGAGACAAAGCTAATGATCTTTATATCACAACCTTAAGTCTTTTCTTACTGTACTGAATGTGTTGCACAAGCAATTGTAAATCTGAGAGCAGTTTTGTATTTGTTTGATGCAGTTATTGACTGTTGAAAGCTAAATGAGATGCTGAGAAATAACTCACACATTTATTATGAATTGTATGGGACAGAAATGAAAATGAAATGGTGATAGTATGAGGACGAAATCATTGTCAAAATAAAGGAAACTTTGAAATGATCAGAAAAAAAATTATTTTATTTGTAAGAAGGTGTCTATGGAAGGCAAGGTATGATGTATATAAGTGATAGAAGCATGCATGACAGAAAAACAGAATTGGTACATTTATTTCCAAGATGTGGCAATACCTATGTGGATCACCCATATCCGTGGAGCTATATAACTGATTTTTAGTTACATGCATGGTTTCAAATTACTTGAATAAACCCAGTTATTTATTTAACAGAGATGTTTATACATGTAAAATGATTGAGAGAACAGCTTGGTCCAATTGTAATAATTGTATGTAATGATTGAAGGATGAGACTATTGAGCAAACCAAACAGTAACAACATCAAACATCTGTTTTTTTGTCTTTTTTTTTTTTTTTAGAGTAGGTGTGGGTCCTAGGAGTGAATTTTTTTTTTTTTTTTTTAATGCTTGTTTTGGGGATTTTTTACGCTTCAAGTTCAGTTTCAGCATGTCCAAATTATAGGAAAGTATAGAAACATTTTTTGCTTTGCATCTGGTTACCATGACAGCGCTGCCATATTGGATTATGTGTTGCCAAAATTAACCATTTCTGTGAAAATGTATATAAATTTGAAATCAGTTGATTCAGAAATAAAAAAGCCTTAGGGAAGAAAAAAAGAAGAAAACATAAATATTGAGAAAATTGCAATTGAATTTTTATAATCTTTCTATACAGTTTTTTAGTTTTAGTGGCACCATATTGGTAGGATTTTGAGGCAAAAGCTAAATGTTTCTGGACATCTGTTATTATTCTGGTATCAGAAGAGGTCCAAGTGTCTAAAACTAGCAAAATTTTGATACGTTAATCCAAACCTCTTTCAGGACCCACATCCCACCCACCCTCTCAAGCTGTTACTCACTGAATATTTTCAGCTCGATTGATTAGTTCTATCTGATCTGTGGACTGAATAAAACTATGTGCCTTTGCATGAAGTCCTGAATTCTCTTATCTCCTGTTGGTTTCATAGCATTTATCATTTTATCTTATAATATGAAGAACAAAATTTAAAAGAACAATAAAATATAAACATACATGATACATTAAGCTGAAAGCAAAAAAAAAAAAAATTTGATTTTGTAAATTTGTTCTGTAAATTAGGGATATATCTTTCAGCCAAAATTGTATTCAGGTTGGTGTGTTACTAATTCTTTCCACCCTCACAAAATTTGTAAAAAATGAATCTTAAGCTAACACCACTCAAATTCAGTTTTAAACTAAGACTATAGAACTTAGGGCAAAGATTACAATTACACGTAGACAAACAATAATTGACACAATGTGAAACAAATGACTAAATTATTTAGAAAAAATATTTTATTTTCACACAGTGAATATTTCTTTTTCCACAATATCTGTGTTTAATTGAAGAAACTGCCACAAAATGTAACTCATATGTTTGGCATGTGAGCGTATGTATGTATCTAATCCTACACCAAGTCTCTTCGTCTCTCATGGAATTGTATAATTCCTGCAATGCAGCTGAAGTTGAAGCAGATGAAACTTATGACAATGACAATATTTCATCTCCAAAGGTAATTAACAGTACAACAATGTTCCAGTGCATCATCACATTCACACCTGCATGATAACAAAGGCAGTATATATATATAGATATATATATATATAAGTATATAATCAAAATAATGGGGGCAGGGTTAAACAGGTATCTTTTATTTGTATCTCAATAGTCTTGCATATTTGAACCTAAGTTCACAAGCTACATGTACTTTCAAAACTGCATGCAAACTGGGTTAGTAGGGGGAAAAAAAAAAAAAAATCATAGCATTCTGTCATAAACTCAGAGCCTTATTTAATGAAGCCTGACAAGGAAATATATAATATACAATTATCACCATTATCAGAATCACACGACAAAAGCAAGTTGGCCATATCTTTCAGGCCACTGCACCAAGGAAACCAAGACACCAATAAATGGCACACAGATGATTAACAACTGAAGAATCAGCAGCAGACTTGAAACAATTTTAACCACAGGAACATAATTTTTCCTTGTTGTGTTAGAAAATTAATCACATTTCAATTTTCATGACAACAGTGAGTGAAATAAAGCAAGTCTTTGCCAGCACATTGTAAGTCTCGAACAGAAGTCTTCCTGCTGAAATGTCCCCAAAACTATAGCAATCTCTTATGGACATTTTCAAAAAACATTTTCTCACTGAATTTTAAATCAAAATTATTTCTGTATATAAAATATAAATAAAGAAAAAAAGAAATATAAATTTGTGATCTTTTGTCGTCCAAATATCAGGGATGTCAAACTGTTACCACAAAAAAAGTCAGAAATCTTATCTATGAGGATATCTCTTTTGTACTTCCCGTTCATTGTCGTCATCATGCTAAATTTGTATCGCAAATTATTATAAAACTGTAATCGTCACGTGGATTCGGTAAAAGTCGGCAGTTGATCGACCAAAAGTAGGAAAGTCGTTGATGAACTAAAAGTCGGAATTCCGACTAAAGTTGGAAGGTTGACATCCCTGACATATCAATTATTGGTAACATGAAATCCTCAAAACCAAGTTGAATCGATTCGCTATGTCCAGGGACTTGAAATGATTCATGTAAAGCAGAGCCATCTGAATGAGGAGCATGATCGAAAAAAACAAAGGAAAACACAATCACAAATTTGTTTTTGCCTTTCTTGACAAAGAAATATTGTCTCTTCACTAATACCATATTGGACCTCAGTGTTCCTCCATACCAGATAACATCAGGTTTCATCATTGATTCTGCGGTAACACCAGAGCTCAGAACAAGACAGATACCACAGTTGTGATCCAATAAGAGACCAGGATGAAAACCTGATGTGCTCCTAACAATGATATTTATCAGCAAAGACCTAGCAAGTCACTAAACCTTGATCTCCCCATCCCATCTGCAATAAAGTTACACAAAGTTGATAAACATACATGTGAATATTTCCTTTTTTATTATTATTTTTTTTTTAAAATTCAAGAACCGTGATTAAGTAATCCATTCATAAATTCTCAAACAGACCTACGATATGTTGACTATGAAGAGATTCATAAATCTGATTCTTAAAAAGCTCGGTAAATGATGGTAGAGACCTTCAACAGTGGTTTCTTATGTGAAACAATTGCATTCCATTTTCAATGCTGAAAATCCAGATGACTTACCAGACCCAAAAAAAGCAAAATGGAATAAGTATACATAAAGAGGATAAAATAAAATTTTGAACAACACATCACAATTTACATGAAACATTTCAAAACTTGAGAATGAAGTTCTAGTTTACTGCTCATATCATTCACACAAAACTGAATTATAACATCTTAGACAATCATTATTGACTGTCACTCTCACACATGTTGGGATAACAGCATTTTAGTCTATGGCATAAATGCTGCAGCAAAATCACCTCTGATAAAAGTATACATAACACATGGGTTCATCATCTAATCTGGCAGCGTTTCCAAGTGCTACTTTTTATAACACACAACTATTAGTACATAATTACTAATCTTATTTTGAAAGAAATACAGTTGAGTCCGCTTAAATCGAATTTGCCGGGACCATCCTCATGGGTTCGATTTATGAGAGTTCGTCTTCCATTTTTTTTTT
>JBCAUA010838617.1:0-13787 GCA_038406235.1 Peronia verruculata
AGATAGATAGATAGATAGATAGATAGATAGATAGATAGATAGATAGATAGATAGATAGATAGATAGATAGATATTTCGAATAATTTGAAGATGAGAGTATATACAGGCTATTCAGTCCATTTTTACCACCAAACAAATTGAAACGCTCATCCTTATCGATAGAGTTGACATAAAAAAATATTCTCCGATCTGGTACAGAACAGCTCATGCAGTCTATCGATAGCAAAAAGTCCCTCGCCTCAGTCTTACTAGTTATATAAACAACAGTTCACCATGACCACTGGAAATAGAAATTCCATATAGAAGTAGATTTGTTATTGAAGATATTCAAATTCACAGGGACGTTCTGTGCCCGTGGTATTGGCTCAATTATCGGGTACCTTGTTCAAGATCTCCGCCAACAAGGCAAATTTACATGACTTGTTCTTAGAAAGGGCCTATTGATTTCAAATAATGAAGTTGAACAGGCCGTCCTTTCTCCAGTGACTGGACAAGGCATAGTACATGACAAATGACCACAGATGAACCATGGGTCAGTAAAGTCGGTAAGGAAATCCGGGGCTAAGTTTTTTCCTCAAGCTTGTTGATTTTTCAAGCAGGCAGTCAATAGTAAACATAATCTGATTAATGGAACCCTGTGGGCAATGTTTGGCGTCTCCTTCGTTCCTCCGTGGCAGGGAGGGAAGGGAGAAGTTAGTAATTAGGACACTCATTCAGCTCAAAGACGAGCACATTAAAGAGTATCTCTTTCTCGGCCTGTTTATGTGTAATGTGTGCGTTTGTGTGTGTGTGCTATATAGGCGTGCGCATGTGTGCGTATAACAACCTCTTTGTCCTACCCGGTTTCTTTACGGGCTCTCTTTGTTTCTTTATTCCTTAACTATTTCTCACCTCATCTCTCTCTCTCTCCCTCTTAATTTAAGTCTTCCTTCAATCTCTTTTATGCCTCTCTCTCTCTCTCTCTCTCTCTTTCTCTCTCCATTTCTCAGTCTCTCATTTGTGTGCATTTCTTTTGTCTTTTTCTTTGTCTTTCTCCCTCTCTCTCATTCCCTGACTGATTGCAGTAAGTCTCTCTTTCTACTTTTTTCGGGGGGGGGAGGGCAGACGGGAGGGGGGGGGTGAACGTTTTATTCATTTCACTGCACGGAAACTGCTAAGAGAGCCTGGGTATAGCACAAATGACAGAAAGATAAAAAGACAGTGAAAAAAAAAAGGAAAAAAAGAGAGACGAAGATGGAAAGAAAGAAAAATACAGTAGAAAGAAAGACAAAAAGAATGAAAACGGCTTGTAATTCGAGAGAATTTAAAAAAAAAAAAAAAGAACAAGTCGATAATTTGATGCTCACGTCAACAACTTCTCGACGCGATTTCCAATAATAGCTTTTTTTCTTAAACCACCATGCGTTTTTATGAGTCGTGTTGTTATTGCAGATGTTTTTCGCCGCTGATTGGGCTCGTTATGGGAATGTACGGTTTTTCATCGATATCTAGAGCTGAGAAGTGGGTCTATAGACCGGGATTTCTCCCTCTTGCAAAGAATTGTGCTTATATAGGCATAAAGTGACAGGCTTGGAGTAGGTTGGACGATAGATGAGCGAAGGACATAAATCATTTCTTCAGATCTACTTGACACAACAAAACATTTATTTGGGGCAAATTAACGAGATGGTGACAGAGTCTTTTGCTACCATTGTGCTATCTAGTGATGTACGGTTAACCTAGTTTTACTGTTTTTGTTTCGCTTCGTTATTTTTCTCCGTCATGTTTTTCCTCTGCTTTTTCGTAAATTTAAGTTCGTCTTCTAGTCCTTGTTGTTTTACTTTTTTTCTTTTTCTTTACTTTTCTTTTGTCTACCGATCGTGATGACCCCCAGCGTTATCATATCTGAATTTCATATCCGTTGTCAAGTGCTAACATTTACATCTCTACCACAATGAGACACCGTGAACATAACTTAACTTGCTTGCCTTTGTCAAGTGCAAGAGGTAGAAGATAAGCATTGAAAACAAGGAAAAGAAATGGGTTTTGTTTCTGACATTTGAAATGTATAAAAAAAAAAATGAATATATTAACACAATAAGCAAAAAACGAACACGCAAACAAAGAAACAAACAAACAAAAAAGAAGAAGAACATGAATTTTCATCATTTAATGAATTTTCAGAATTTCCTGTGACTCAAGTTTCAAATAACAAGATGAAAGCTGACTTTTTTTTTCTTTCCAAAGCCAGTATTACAGGTCTTGAATCCTGCAAAGTCAGTAATTTAGGTGGCGGCCAACTGGTTTACGCTCTATCTCTCAGTAAACGACTGTATCAAGTCTGACAGAAAACTGGGGGCAGCAAGACTAATATCATAACAACACTCAATTTAGGCATACCACCATGTCATAGTTCTGAAATATAATCCTTTGCCATGCTCCTATACCTCCTGGCTTGTCATGTTTAAGCGTGTATTATCAAATGAAAAATACATATAGTAATAATTAAGAGAATCACAAGACTCAACTGAAATATACTGACGGACTTTAAAACACAACACTTGAAAATGATTCTACTGACGGACTTTTAAAAAGCAACACTTGATATATCATTATAGAATCATGTTCAAGTGTTACGTTTTTAAAGTCCATCAGTATATTTTATAAAAATGTTTCGTTTCATTTAAGTATTAGGCTGAGAAGAATATGAAGCTGTCTTGCAGTTCCAATGCTATGTGCAACTTGGTCAGGCTAATCATGTTGTTGAGACATAAGATAAAATCTTGAAAGCCCTTCAGAATGTTTTACGATATTGCGGGACAGAACTCAACTTAAGCGTGTCTTATATTGTACTAATTATTATGTCTCTCTTTGTTAAGTATCTTCCTGTCATATTCCCACGTTATTGCAGTTATGTGATCGCTAATATTATATTAAGACTAAAAAAAATTTGAACACATTAAAAATATAAGATCATGACAGTAATTAACGTTTCAGCCTGTGCATATCGGTGTGCGACTTGTCTTGTTTCGATGAATGTCAGTATAAGTAAGACAAGAATCTCTCACGGTATTATATACATTAATACCAGTTCTATATGCAGTCTCACAGAAAGGAAATCGCTTAAGATTCTTTACCGCTCAGAATGTCACTCAACTGACAAGTAAAGTTAAGCAATTTTAAAAAATCAGATGTTGATAATGCACAATTTCAAGTTATATTACTTCCAAACGTCAGGCCCTCTTGAAATTCGTTTTGAATCCAATTTCTATGCACAATATTCTGAACAGAAAAGAAAAACTCGAAGAATGTCAGCCATTTGGAGAGCTCTTCAAACCAAGATTTGATGTCTCTTGCATATTTGAAGAAACATAATAGTGTCATATTATAGTAGTTTAATGATTTATTTTTTTATTTTTATTACTATTATTATTATTTTTTTCTATGTGATCTTTTCTTTGGATTCTTTCTTCAGAATGGCATATCATCCTTGAGTTCTTTCTCTTTCATTCTTTTGCACCCTCCTCTCTGACATATGCACCTATGACTTGTTTTTCCTCCCCCACTCCATATCACTGCCATCTCTTCCTACTTCATAGTCTTCTTTCTCTCTCTCTCTCTCTCTCTTGCCCTCTTTGTGTTTCATCCGTCCACTGCCTGCATCTCTCTCTCGCTGTGTTTCTGTCTCTCTCTTTCTCTCTCTCCCTCTGTCTCTCTCTCTCTCTCTCTCTGTCTTTCCTTCTGAGATATCAACTCTGTTTATACATCCTCATTTTCTTCCCACACTTATACTACTAAGCCCCATCAATACCACTCCCATCCTCCAGCGATAGGAAAATTCCTCATTCTCTCTCCTCTGTTTCCTTCTTCAGAAAGCTCCACGTCGGTGGCCTTCTCCTCATAGTCTCAGTCCTTATAATGGTCAACCTGCAGCATTTCTGGACATCGGAGATGGTGGACAAAAACGGCGACTACTATTGCAATCCCAGCGAGACTTACGGCGGCTTCCTCAAAGTGTGGTTCTGGGTGGATGCCGTCTTCTACGCCATCCTGCCGGCGATACTGCTCATTATCATGAATGCTCTTATCATCTTTGGAATCAGGCGCTCTGCCAGAATACAGGTAGGTTCTGTGACTTGTAAAGCGTGTTTGTTTGTAGGTTTACGTTTGAAATTAACCGCACAACGTCAGGATCGCGGCTACATTGCGCCTAGCACGGTAGAGCTTTGTGTTGTGCAGAGGAGACAGACAGAAAATAATTATAATCAGAAGGGGGAAAAAAACGAAATCAGACCAACATCGTTACACTGCCATTCATTGGCAGACACTGCAATAGTTTATACTCATCAGACTCGATAGTTCCAGTCTGGAGTGACACTACAAGACCAGGAGAGGAAAGTTAACCTAAATACTTGTCGCTGCAGCATTGGTGCAACATGCAGCCTATTTTCACCCCTCTGTACAGATGAAAACAGCTTTGGCACTAGTGGGTTTGCTTGTAGGGTGGCAGAGCTAAAATTAATCCAATATTTCTTACATCTTTTCCTTTTTCTAATTTGCGTTTATTTATTTATTCATTCATTCATTTTTATTTATTCACTTTGGCTTGGTTCGGACCTGAATGCAATTAACAATCCCCCCTGCAACTGTAGAGAACCTAGATTGTATAAATTACAAGAGAAAATAACAGTGATAATTATAGATGTGACATAAGAATATGTCAGATTGATTACGATCTTTCTATGTTATTATTTTCATAGTGTACAGTTTGTGAAAGAAAAAAAAAAAAGAAAACGAATGAAGCCGGAGATTCAAAGTAATCGAGAAATACATTAGATCTGTTTGCATTCTACCTCGTTTTTACACACAGCTTTTTTCGCTCACATTTAACCACGTATTTACTGTTTTTTAACTGAAAGTACTACCAGGAAGTAATACACAATAAAACTGTCCGCAGTTTTTATTAGGGAACACATTTTCCTGCTTATCCCTACACCATAGCATTGATTTCCAAAATCACCTTCGAGAAATGCCAGTTTATGTATAATATAAGTTCTTTTGTTTGTTTCTTCGGGAGGAGGGAAAAAGGCGTTTTGTTATGTTGTTTTGTGTTTGCTTAGTTTTATCTTTTTTATTTTAATTTGCTTTTTATTGTTGGTGTTTTCCTAACATGTTGCTGCTGTTGTTTTGGAAACTAATAAACAGAAACTTCTTGTCCACAGAGGGAGCTGACAAACAAAGCATCACAGGTGGCCGAGACTATGCGCCAACAGCGACAAATCACCATCATGTTGGTGGTGGTCTGCGTCGCCTTTGTGGTCCTGATCACACCCAGCGCCCTCTTCTACGCCATCCAGTCCCACTGGAAGTTTGAGAAACACTCGTACGAACACGCCACCTATCTCTTTACCAATCAGCTCACTTTCGTCCTGGCAGACTCCACGCATGCCGTCAACTTCTATCTCTATTTCTTCAGTACTTTACGCTTCCGCAAGCGTTGTCTGGAGACCATTTTTTACTTCTGCATGCCCCGTCGGCGGGCAAGAAGATTTCGAGGCTCTACCATTTCAGGAATGTCCAAGAACTTTCGACTGAGCGTTACTGACGTCACTTCCGTGCCCCAGAACGCTGTACAGCTGACCAATTTTTCATCTCCTTCCTCGGTGTCGTCCAACCATCATATCGTCGGTAACGGGGACACAAAAATGACCCGGTTCAAAAGCGTCAGGGACGGCAGTTTTTGACTAGCCGGGGCCAAGGTGTAAAGTTTTAAGAACGCTATACTTTGCCACAAATACAACTACAGGCTGCTTACCTGGACCACAGAGCTCTGCATCCAACCTACCCACTACTGAAGCGATGGGGTTGTCATGTCTTCGGAACAGTGTAACGATATATTTGGCATAACTTCGCTATCCTGATAATTCCGTGGACGGATTCGTTTTGCTGACAATCTATTCGCTGTGTGATAACCGGTGTCTGGAATATCACAAAAGTGATGAAGGTGTGTCCACTGCATGAACACCCATTTTCTGGAGCCTGATACATTGGATGGATGCAAGATGGGTGTCAGACAATACACAAGTCCGATGGTTTCTGTGGAACAAACTGGGAATTTCAGAGACCTCCGCTGCTCTTACCATTAATCTCATTTTGAACAGATTACAAACTATTTGCCAAGTGATACTTTTCTGACTAATGGAAAAATCTGGTGGGGTCTTCCCCCCCCCCCCCCCCCCTTTGGGGTAAATCACTTGTACTCTTATTATTTATCAGTGAAACATAACATGGAGTTGGCGAAGGAGTCCTTGTTACATTAAACTTTTCATGTTGTGAAAATTATGGACCAGCACCTTGACTACTCGAGGCATATTTGTCGCTATGAGAGCTCATATTCAACTCGAGATCCAACTGATAAGGTTAATCTTGTAGAAAATAAAACTTATAAATCTCGATGTACTGCCTCTAGGGTATTAATCCAGTGATCTTATAAAACTATAACTACTCGACACTCTGCTGTCTCTATGGCATCAAAATCATGCTCTCATATGGTTATCGGAAGTTTAATGACGTATCTGTATCGGTGGTATTATAGGTTGAATCCGGATACAATTTTTAAAAGCCAGTTAAAGACTTTGTCTCAGCTTTGTAAAAAATAATTCAGCAAATTCCTATTCATGTTGAAATGCTTTAAGTGTAAGAGGGTGGTACGCTATTCTGGTATAATCTGTTTCCCAAGAGGTAGACTCAATAAGCGCTGCAAGCAATTAATGACAGAGAAATCCTAAATATTCGTGGGCACATAATAAGGGCGATACGCACAACTTTGGCTCGCTAGAGCCCTCCTCAGACAACCCACGATTTCAACTGAAACATTAATCAAACTCGATGGCGACCCACTCCTTTCTTGAGATTAAAGAAATCAGTGGAACTGACGTCACATGCATAGAGTAATCATTACTACAATGATCCACTCATGACGCAAGAACTGTCGAGTCAGGCAAATAGAGCAGTACAAAATGTGGGGCGTAAATGATATGGCATCGTGTGACTAAATTTATCTTCAAAGTGATGGCGCAGTAAGACTTGACGGGCAAGATCAGTTGAAGTGTTCGGTGACGAAGTGGGTGTGTCCGTTACCATGACAACTTTTAATAACAGATAGAAAATATTCACTTCTATGGTATCGTGCCCGTTACGATCATCTGGAATGTATTCATGTGTTTCATTCTCCCCAGCCCACCGACCCATTTTCCCCACACATATTCACACACACACACACACGCATGCACACACACACAGCCATTGTTTCTATTATTCAATATTAAACAGATGTGAAATGGAGATAGATGTCTATTTATACCGCCTTGGGACCAAATGTATGGTTGGAAAACATTACTTCATTTATACATGTAGAAGCGAGGCTTCTGTAGAGAAGACGTTTGTCAATACTTCAACTGGAGATGAAACTATAGGACATTTCTATATGAATTTTGCTGAAGAGCTGCATATGATAATTCTTACCACTGTGGATTCTTCTATATCTTGCTTCACTCAGTTAAAACCTTTCGTGGCTAGGTCTTGATTATTTTCGTCGATGAAATATCGAAATAGTATATCGTGAAATGGGCACATTGTTACAACGCCGTCTGAAAGGTATTTTTCATGAGCCATAACAAGTAAAGAAAGAAACAAACAAATAACGCAAGCTCTCTTTTTTCCTGGGAATTTTACACTACTCATACATTACCAAGCATGACTTACTTTGAAAGTTTACTCAGCGTAGGGTTCGACTTTCCATTAATTGTTTCCTGAAGAGATCTCGTAAGGCTCGCGCAAAGAGAAAATAGATCTACAGCTAATAGGAGTGTTTCCAAATGGCTTCAAAGACTGGATTATATTAACCATCAATAGGATACCACGGTGTGGTGGAGAATTAGAGCAACTACCTGTACTTTGTAGCAGACCACCTCATTACGATGGCCTATGATCCTCAACTGTTTCATACCCTTCTTCTGTGCTAACTCTAAGAGACCCTGCTACATCAGGAGGAATCCGGCCATCAATTAACCCCTAGCTTGTTTTTTAAGTCTCCCAGGAGCAACACACATAAGGCACAGATGTGATGGGAGTTTACGGCCGACGAATTAGCTGATGGTCGGGAAGTCAGTAGTAGGTAACTTAAGACAAAACTGCCCCCTCTCCCGTCCCCATCAACCCCCCTCTTCTTGTTTACCTGCCCATGCTCAGTCAAAGATCCCTTACTTCACCAGCTGTGCGGGACATTTGAGCCACGATTCACAGGGAAATGTGAGATTTGATAATCTCCTCAACACTACTGAGTACACCTGTCTCATGCCGGAACTATGCTGTGACCCTTGCATTTCTATACATGTGAGTGCTTTTTTTTTTTTTCTACCTAATTCCCGGACAAGATAGAGGGAATCTTGACTTCTTCTCCAAACCACCTCGGGACTTGTGGTTTTATTGTACGTCCACAATTGTGTCCTAACGTTTGCAAAGTCTTGGTTGCTGAGTGCTCTCTTCAGACCACCTGGAGAAATCTGCCTTTAGTTGGGACCATTAATGTGGTGTCCACACACAATGTTCTTGTCATCTCTCTGTTTGATGCACAGCAAACGGCCCTAACCAGCTTCAATGACTTTGTGATGTTATGATGTCTGTTCGATTCAGTGAAGATAATATATTCCTCAAGTTGTCATCAGACATCAACCTTCTCTTTTTTGTCTCTACCAACTTGTCATTTTTAAATTTTTTTTTTTCATTTGAAGATCTAAAAACTCACAGCCCATAATTTATCAAATATATCTTTCCAGCTGTCCAAATGTATGAAATATAATATCATAATTGCTTTACATTGTACCTTATCATATAAATCTAATTAAGTAACATTATTATATTTGTTGTAATTTATTACTGTTGTTTTTGTTCCACGGGTCATATGTTTTGCTTAAACATACGCTTCAAATGTTGAATGAACTTGTCGGACTGCTCCTAATTTACATTGCTTTTATCTGTGGGCCGGCTTTAACTTGGGTCTCCTATGGCCAGTATTTAATGTTCATATGTATACGTCTTAATGAAAGTTACGATGGGGGGGGGGTATTTATAAGTAAATAAGTGCATTAATAACAATGAATGAATGTACCAGCGACAACACACATATTGTGGAGATTGATGTAAGTAAGACAAATAAATAGTAAGGAATAAACAGTGAGGCATCTCCTTCAATGCTGCAGTCAGAGCAAACCTGCATCCCGTTAGTGGTTTGATTCTGTTAGTGAAGAGAAGTCTTAGAATTGCTAAAGATGCAGATTTCTCTAATGGCTCACAATAGATCGTGGCTGAATTATTTACACAAGAGATGATCATCGTGTAGAATCAGCCATCACTTACTATGATACTGTGATTGAAGGCTTAACATTGAAAAGACTTGATTCTTAGAGATAGGTGTGATCTTTATATTAACCCTCTCAACTTGGCTCATGCATATAGGACAGTATGTCATCGAAACGTTGCATTTAGTTCTATGGGATTTGAAACAGTTCATATTTAATTCAGCTAACTTTGGCTCAAGATGTAAAATCTGGGCTTTTATTGAAAGCGCCATGACAGTTCCATCTCAAAACTTTAGCTATTGTTCATCACTTGGGAACCGTCAAATAAGACCAACGATGGAAAAAACATAGAAGGAAAAAAAAAAGCTTTTTAACCAGTACTGCAAGTATCGATACTGCCATCTAGAAACCAGTAAATGAATAAATTGCAGTAGCTTTGCGAAAGAAATTTCAAATCTTTAAGTCTTCATGCTACGGTTATAAGAGAACCTGATTACGTCAGGGTATATTGCTAGATAGACGGTGGTTTAAATTATGCAATTTTCTGACAGTTACGTCTTGAAAGCCAGATGTCATAACCTCACATTTTGGTTCAATTGCTTCAAGTGGACATTTTATGTTACTGGAGAAGTTCATAATCAGCCTGGTGAGTACTAAGGTCGCAATCATTTTCTCGTACTTCCGGGTAGATCGTACCTAGTGACTGCCAGGCCTAGTCTTATGCTCAATAATATGTGTTAAAATCAGTTATTGTTTTGTTAACCATTCTTAATTTAACATGTAGATCTAACTGTCTAATAAGTATCACTGTTGGAAAGTCACATTTCCCCTTAAAGAAAAATAATTGGTACATTTGCTAACATTTCTATTACTACCAATGGCCATTTTCCTCGTCATATTAGAGTTAAGTCATCTCGGCAAAGATGCCCCCGCATTCCAAAGGCCTTACGTAAACTCTAATTAGTAAATGACACTTGAGATGCCAAGCAAGCGCTACGTCTTCCTACTCTATGTATTCCAATTAGCAGGCCATTAGAAGTTTGCAGGGGGGAGTTCAGGTCTTTATATAAGTTAATTTTCTGTATGCCCCCGTTGGTGGAACGAATCAGTCGTCATTTTGCCAGCTCATGACTGGACTGTGATGGTTTATGTGTAAAGCATTTTTATGTTGTGAAAATGGGAGAAATAAAATAAAATGAGAAAAATATCTTTAAATCTGACGGCTTTCACCTGAGTTTTATACGTAATGTTTCATGTTTGACCAAAAGATTGATTGTGTGTGTGTGTGTATGTGTGTGTGTGTGTGTTTGTGTGTGTGTGTGTTTTTTTTTTTTTTGATAAAGTTGTATTGGTGTTATTGTTGTTGTTGTTGTTGTTGTTCTTGTTGTTGTTGTTGTTGTTAAGTTATTTGCCCTGTTTGACAGATGAACAGAATAGCTGCAGGGCCGGACAATGATCGCCACCTTAAAATCAAAAGGTCCTATCCAATAAACTGAGGTTTTGATAAATTATTTCTCGCAATAGAAAACTTGCAACTGTGTGCTCAAATATACGGATATACTTCTAGTTTTGTACAGTAGCCTTTTTGTTTGTTTGTTTGTTTAAGAACACAAAATATGAATTGAAATAGACAGTTGTTCTTGTTGGTATTGCTGTTAAAATAATAAAAAAAAAATTCAGACTTTATACTCAGTTACTCCGCGTCCCTACATGTTAGCGTTATGGAGAACCATCACCCGCTCGTCGGACCTACATGATAGCGTTAGGGTGGACTTGCGCTGGTCGAGGGTCCCAGCAAATTAAACCAGCGGGATTGTTCTAGATCACGCCCCTAGATATAAGCATGAAGTGAAATTATTATTATTATTGTTTGGTATACGGAATACATTCTAATAGCGTTAGGCGACTAAACACAATCATCGCAGTATCGATATGTGCCATTTGTGCTACCGAGTCGTGACTTCTGTAGTAGCGAGAGGTCGGGACCACAAAGAGAAAGTAGTCGAAATGCGCAAGACAGCGGAACTCTAAGATGGAGATATTCTTTTTAAAACAAAACTACAGTTTCATTGATAAAGAGGTTAGCAGTGAGATTTCATTGTGTATCGCGCCACCACATCTCCCCACCACCACATGGACAACACTGCGGACTGGAAATTGGATCGTTGAGCACACCTTACTATTAACTCATCATCATCATCATCATCAATCCCTTAGTCTTTGTGACCGTTGGGGCGCCATTGAAGGTTTGTCAACCAACTTCCTCCATCTCTCTGTATTCTCCGCTTCTCTTAGAGCGTCACTCAGCTTTAAGCCTGTCCATTCTGAGATATCTTCCCATCTTTTCTTCTGTCTTCCTCTCCTTTTCATCCCTTGCACTATTAACTAAATGGTAACAACAAAAACAACAACAACAACAACAACAAAAGTGGCACAGAGGTAACACTGTCACCTATTGATATTCTGATCGCAGGACAATATTGTAATGCTATGCGCAAGCCAGGAATCCATGGTGGCTAATGATTTCACACAGAGGGTTTGAGGATGTACATACCTTTAATATTCTATCCCCTGAAGTCAAAATATACAATCAAACAAAATGAGGCTTTGAGAAATTTGATTCCAGATAGAAATAGCTCTTATTTTGTGGATAGCTAGTTCCAAAAGCACTTTTTTCCCCAAGGCATTCGTTGCCAATTTGTTTTGTTATTGTTTTTTTAGATAGACCCTTTTGATGTTAGAGTAATGATTTGTCGTATTTGTGCCTCCCAACTTGATCACAGCAACAATATAACTCTCTTGATCTGTGAGCAGTTTGTTTTCAATGTAGCCTATAACCGAATTAACTCTTAGTTACCGAAATTTTCTGTTAGAAAATTGATTTAGCATTTAAGTTTGACATTTACTTTTCAGAGACAAAAAATAGCAAAGATATAATTGCCATGTAGCTGTTGAAAAGCAAGATCTGATTACACTTAATAAAACAAAAACAAAAACAAATATGAAGTTTTGTAAAGGAAAAAAAAATCGGTATGATTATTGCAACCATGTGGAAAGTTTATCTGGGTTCCGGCCAGGTGAACATTTTTTTCCAAATTCATCTTGTTACTGGAAAAGGTGTTTGGTGAACACTGTACACAGGTCAACAGAGTTAGCTGCCTGTATTTTAATCAGATTATGAGACCAGTTTATGGCCTCAATAGAGGTTCGGTCTAATTTATATAACCTCCATCAGGAGATTGAAAGACGTATAGAACGTAACGGTCTGTTCTGGCCACATGGCCGCAGTAGCCCTTACCGAAATGATATATACTTAGGCCGTGGCTATACTCCGGTCCCAGACTGACACTACAGTATACCAAATACTAAAACAATCCCACTGGTTTAATCTGCTGGGACCCTCGACCTGCGCAAGTCAACCCTAACGCTAACATGTTGGTCCGACGAGCGAGTGACAACCCTCCATAACGCTAACATGTATGAGACCCTCGACCAGCACAAGTCCACCCTAAAGCTAACATGTACAACCGATGAGCGGGACTGACGTATAGTCAATTCGCTATTCATCAGGGGACCGGAGTATAGTCACTTCGATATACTTAATTTTAAAACTCACAGATTTCAATGTTGTTGGCATTCTGCGCTGTTTGGCAAAGTGGTCACATAATTATACGCTTGTGTACAGAACGGAATTAGGTTGTACATTGGGGATATAACTGGCTGATATGTCTATCTATGCAGCAGGTTCACAGACAGGGCAATGGGAGAATGGTGACAACGGCGACATTGTTTTGGCACAGACTCCCCCTAGAGTGAGTAACATGTCATTAATTTCTGCCTTAGGAGACAGGGAGAAACTAGAGAGCCTCTGTACAAAACTCGTAGGTTCCTTCCTAAGTATTTCCTAAGCTATTTAATTTACTTTTCCATCTACCTCCTTCCTCCTTTCTTCTCCTTCTTTTTTTTCGTCTGGCTGACTTAGCTATCCCTCCCTCTTAACCTTCTTTTTTTTCCATTTCTCTGTTTTCATTAGTATCCCAACCTTTTCTCTCTGTCGCACCATCATTCTTCATCCCCAGCATCATTCTATTACTCTCTCTCTCTCTCTCCTACCAAATCTTCTTTTCTTCTCCCGTTCTTTTCCATCTATTACTCCACTGCTCCCCCCCCCCTCATACACATTAATTATATTTTTGTGTCGTCAGTCTGTCTGTCTGTCTGTCTGTCTGCCTGCCTGTTTTTCTGTCTGTCTCTCCGTCTGTCTCTCTATTTGTGTCCCTCTTTAACCTCAGTCTTCTTTCTCTATTTGAATTTCTCACTGTCTTCTTGCGTCTCTCATCCTCTCCTTGTCTCTCTTACTCGCCTTTCTCTAGTTCACTCATTCACTCACTCACTCACTCACTCACTCACTCACTCACTCACTCACTCACTCACTCACTCACTCACTCA
>JBCAUA010838628.1:0-13787 GCA_038406235.1 Peronia verruculata
ATTATATATTATGTATTACATATACATATTAATGACTTTGTGTGTGTCTGCGCGCGCGCTCACGTGTGTGTGTTTGTGTGTGTGTGTGTGTGTCCATTGATATGACTGACAAAAAACGATGGAAAGAATGGAAGAGAGAATGAAACAAAGGGATTATAAAGAAAGAAAGGAAGAAGGAGGAAGTGAGAAAGAAAGATAGCAAATCTGAGACAATAAAAATTGATACACCCATTTATTATTGTTTTTATTATTATTATTATTTTTAAACAAATATTTTTTTTTTTTCAGTTACCGGCCAGATCTACAGAAGCTGCAATATTTCCTACAGGTGTTTTCATCATCATTTACGGAAAGACTACTTTATTGTATACCTAGCAATAGTCCACTCTCATAGACAAACATTCGTACAACAGAACTCAAATGAGCAGGCCTACTTGTGAGTCTTAGGTACCCAAGAGCAAGCGTTTATCTGCCTTTGCCATTATGTGAATTATTAATTGCTTCGTCCTCTGGAAATTGCCACTTATTGTGAAAGGAACCGCCCCTCCCCCCTCCCTTTTTGGACCACTCTGTTTAACCCTTCAACTTAGACCTGATTGACTGATTCATTGATTCATTGGGTGCTTGATTAACCAGCTATTCATCTAAGTTAATGCAAAGTAATTAATTTAGTTATCCAGGAATTCGTTTACTTATTTATACATCTATAATATCCAACCGTTTAATTACACTGAATATTATAACTTTTTTCATTAACACCAAGTTCCTCATTCGATCTTCTTATTTCCCTTTATATATATATTTTATTTTTATTCGGATAGCAAGTTAAAGGCCTTCGCTAAGAGAGATCCATAACATTGGCTCAATTATAAGAGTGACCAGTCACGTCCATAAATCTCTTCTCCTAGCTTCGGAACGAATACTGTGCAGTGCCAGCATACAAAAACCGAAACCGAACATTTACGAAGTGCCGTTGTCACGTGATAAAGAAACCCTCGTCGTCAGGCAATTTGTTTATGCATGGCGGCCACTGAGGCATAGCGGAATTTGGACACAGGTAAGACACTTGGCACGACTCCAGTGATTTATTTCATGTATCGATTTACAAAAACATTAAATATTGACACTGAACAATAACATATGATATACATTACTGTTCAGTGTTGTCAATAATGGTTGCCTTCCTGGATTGATTGGCAAGAGGACATAATTATAGCTGCTTTATCCAGGTCTAGCTTTTGTCTATCCTCGGATTTCTTTGACCCCGAGGGCTTGGCAATAAATATAGGACACGAAGAGCTGCGTCACGGAGCTATACCTTGGATTTCTTTTGCTCATTCTCAGTCCCATTAAATTTTGGATCTAGTCTAGATCTAGATCAAGATTCTAGATCTGAAGATTAAAAACAAACAAACAAAACAAAGAATAGCATGACGTTCATGTTAAGTCCAAGGAGTATTTCAAATAACAACGATATGTGGAAGTTTTTGTTGTCATTGTGTTTGACTATACATTGTCTTTCAGTTCAATGGGTCAGCTTAGGTGTTCCTCAGGCTTAGAATAATGATCATCTCTTGTAAAAACAAAAATCAAATATCATTGACCAATCCGAAGATTTTGTAAACTAAAATTTCTACATTGTCTCATCAGTTGATGTGCACTAGCATCTTTTTGCCATGTAGATGTACACTGAAAATATCTGCTTTGAACTAGAGGAGTTGTCAGGATTACAAATTTAACAGTGTAATACAACTTTGACCAAGAAAGTGATGTCCTTGCAGTCATTCAGTAATAACCACTTTGGGTAATAGCAAAACAAAGTCAAGGCTCACGTACTGGTTTCATTCAATGTCATTTTCTGGGTCTCTGGAAATTTAATTCTTCATCTCCATAGGACTGCAGCATGTGTCCTTTTCCAGCCAGTTGTGATATATATATATATATATATATATATATATATATTTAGAGCGCTATTTAGTATATTGATAAATGCATTTGTAGAAATAGCACTATCATTGTCATTGCAGTCTAACAAAATTTCTTTTGATTTTTGTCTGGATGATATATCTCTCCACTGATACAGAAAAAATGTATATATAGACATAGGGAGACAAATTATGCTGTTCCTGGTTAGTCAACATTTATTCACCATGTTAAAGTAGCATAGAGTAGGTCCTCAGGTCATGGCACACATAGCCACTAGGCCCTACGCCCCCATGGGTTGGCAAAGCCAGCTGAGGTCAAGGAATAAAGCACATTTCTGGTGCTGTGTCAATATTATTTAGGTCGAGGGGACTGGCATGAAGTTTCTGCTTCATTGCACATTGGCGCTTTGTTCACAGTTGTGTTGTTGAAGAGTCAGCGTTGGCCTTGTTTAACACTAAGATCATGCTCCACTGCATGTTACCTTAGTGACTATACATTGATCTGTTGTTTTGGAATTGGGAAGCTGTTTTTCACTTTCTGTCATCAGGTATGTTGTTAACTGTCAACTGCATAAAATATTTTAAACTTATTAATTTTTCATTTCATTGATTCAGTATCACTGACCTACAGATGAATTAGATAAAATATACTGCCAATCAGTCATTTCAGTGTTCAGTCAGACTGAGAAATGAAAAACATTCCTTCATTCATATTTTCCCAGGGTATCTCCTGATGCAGTCTATTCATTTTATTACTATTATCATTATTGGTGTTTTTTTGTTTTTTTTGCTCAAACCTACACATCATGGTCATGTAGTCCTTACTCTCTCTTTTTAAACATACATACATTATTAGGCTGAGACCACATGTCTAATGAATGGCATTTTTGTGAGCTGTCCTATGATAACAATTACATAAAATATTAATGATATAAGCATGTGACACTGTGAAGTGCGTGCCATGAGCAGCAAAAATATAAAATTTAGTAATTTAACGTCATTCATAGCAAGCTGTGAGTGACCATAATCTTTAGCAATTTTAACATCATTTGTAGCTCAGTCCCTTCCTCTTGATCTCATGATCATTGAGGAACTTTTGTGAGGGGGATGTTTTTGTCACAAAATGTTGTGCCTTGCAACAGTCAAAAATTCTATGGCATGTGTACCAAAAATTCAGCTGCTTTTGCTTCCTGTTTTTTTTTCTTTCACTCTTTCTTTCCATGACCAATTCCAAATTGATAGTTTTATGGTTAATAAAACCATTTGAATTACAAACTAAGTTTTTCTTTTTGCTGAATATTGTATCGATTAATTAGTGATGCAATTACTTAGTTCATTTCACAGATATACAGTTTAAAATATAGCAACTCTTATAGGTGCAGTAACAACAAAGTAGGTAATTAAAGAGTGCATAACTTTATTGAATGGGCTACGGCACGGACTCCAGACTCATACCAGATGTTTACATCAAAAAGTAAAGCAAACCATCCCTTGTCAGTATTTAGTACCTTGTATCTGGAGTCTTGTTTCATCATCTCTGCTCCAACGTGACTGGAAATGATTTTGAAAGTGTTAAGAAACATTTGGAAATATACACATAAAATCTTTTATCATCTTTGCATAGGGTCAGGCATTATGTGATGTAATTCTCCAAAGGTTTTCCTATGTATGACCTCTGATGGGATGAACCTGAAAGGAAAACAAACCCCTGACATATAAATTATGACTCTTCTAAGAACTCATTTAAATGAATTTCCCCTTTTTACAGCCCTTATGGAGTATTCCACAAAAAATCACACTGAACTGTAGCTGAGTTAGGTGATATCTTGTGGCTTGAAAAATCACAGCTTGTGGTCTTACTATCCGTCAGTTCAATACTTGACCTCACCCTTGTATTTTGATTGTGGAAATGCTGTAAATGGATAATATTAAGCTGTCATTCTACCTATGCAGATTTTTATATATTGTTGGCAATATGACGGATTTCAAATACAATTTTTTTTAACTTTTAGCCTTGAATATGATCAGTTCTTCAGGTTCATGATCCCATACTCTGGCTCTTAGATTATTATTCACTTTTTTTATCCTCACAGATTTTAAGATAAAAGTAATAAGAACCTTTTGGAAAATTATAATGAGCTTCATGACAGCCTGAGTTGGGGGCATATCTGCTTTTTTATCTTATTGAGTGTCATAATATAGGCCTATACAAATTACCTGCTAGTCAGAAGATAAACATTGAAGTGCACCAAGCTTGAATTTTCATGATCATCATGCAGATGAACGAGAATTGTTAGATTCATTATGCAGGCACTTATAATGGTGCAAAAAATAGCTTTTAGGATAGGCCTACAGTTATTTAGATCTGAGGCTCAGAAGTGGAAAATAAGAATGATTTCATCTTCACTTAATTGTTTGTGGGTGAAATTATTTCACTCGTCTAAAAGGTGCCACTTATGTTTGAATTATTACACCCATAAGGGTTTCATTTACATTGATGCCGTAAACAAACAAAAAAAATTGTTGATCTTCATTTTATATGAGCTTGTGTCCTTCAAGGTGGTTTTGATGTTCATTCTTTTTCATGAATGAAGGATGATTAGAATACAGGACCATCAAGAATAATTCAGTATCATTTGAGACTTACTTACCTAAAACTTTTGGCCTGTAGTAGAATCAAGTTCCTTCTGAAGGATTCCTAATATTGATCAATGAAGTTAAAGTTTATTTTGTATGAACTTGTTTTTGTGAAGGTGATATTCAGGCTGTTTAGATTTCACTATCACTTAAGATGTAGACTACAGTGCTGACAAGACTCATTTGATGTTGTTTTGGACAAACTGGTATTTTCATGCAACCGATAATCATATTTAGCTATGTATGACTTTCATATTATGATGACTGATATGAAATCTAATTTTTGACTGCCTTCAGTTTTATCAGATAAGTTTGGACTTGTCTGTTTTGCCAGTTTGTTTAGTATTGCCAGTCAATCACCATCTGAAGTTGTGGTCCAATTCTAATTTTGCTTATCATATTTCTCTGTGAATGAGAAAACATATCAGTTAAGTCAAAATGTGTTTATATGTCTTGTCACTTGTATTTTCATTATTTTCTTCTTATCTTGCCTATTCCTCTATCTGTAAATTGAATATAGTCTTTTTAAATATCTGTCTATTTGTGAAGGACATTATATGTTGACTGTTGAAGAAGTTTTCTTGAAAGATGTTGAGAGTTTTACTGTAACCAACAGGGAATCACTATATCTTGTAAAACTCCACAGCTTCTTAGCAGCTCTCTGGGCTCTCCACAATATTCCTGCCTCTCATTTTATAATTTATGTTTCTGTTTGTCTGCTGTTTTGCATTTCTTTGTCACAGTTGGTTGTTTTGACATGATTTTTTGCTACTTGATATTTTCTTCCCATTTATTGTAGGCATCTTTGTGTCACATAACAAAATTATTTATTCTTCATGGAATCAAAGAGTTTTTCATTCCTCTCTTCAGTGTGTGATCCAGGACATACAAATATAGCAGTCATGATAGTTGACTCCAGTTGATTTCTGATTTTACATCTTCGCAGTGGAGTTTATAACTTCTTTGGAAATTGCTTTGAATGGTCCCTTTTCTTCTTTTCTTCATTGAAAAACATCCTTCCAAATGAAATTTTTGTGCATCTTATGGGCAGTAAGCGGAAATGTGTAGCTGTGCCCACTTTTATATATAAAGTACAGACTCTGTTCGATGTAGCTGATAAGTGACGGTCATGTAGAGATATTGGCAGATTATATCTATGGTTATATATTTGTTTCTCTAGCATAGGGAACATCACCTCTCCATTCCCTCCCATTAACTCTTCTTGAATCGTAGTGGGGATCTTGGCATTTGTTTGGAACAAAACACAGTTCATGTGATGTTAATTTTTGAAGTTACTGAATCTGTCATCCTATACTTTTTTTTTTTTTTTAATAATAAATAAAAAAAATCATATTTATGATTTGTGATTTTATCATGATATAGATATAACCTGAAACCACATTAAAAAAAAAAAAAAAAACTGCTAAGATATTACTGCATCTAAATCCAACAACTTGGATTGATTTTTTATTTAATGTGTTTGGGTTGCAGTTAAAGCAGTCAGAAAGTTCACATGTGAAGTTATCTACTCTTGACTTGAATGTGAACCGAAAGAAAGTCAACAGAGGAGACTGTGTTATAATTATGAAGAAATAATATCTTATAGCACTGATCTGCCAAAGTTTCAGAGGCAGACCTCAAAACTGCATGGAATATACCGGGCACCAACTTTAGTAGCTGATTCATTAAAACAAAATTATTAGTCGCTGGTAAAACGTTGTTCTCATGTCTGTTTTAAACTACTGAGTACAAAATAAATAATGGTAACAGTAATGTAAGTCTGTGGTAATAATATTATTTACTTTTCGGGGACAGTTCAGGTGTAAGGGAAAATAAACTTATTATGCACTGTTCATCCACTTTTAGTTCAGAGTGAACATTGATAACACTACGGCCTACTACTATGGCTTCATGAATAACTCTGCTGATACAAACACATAACATCAGGAAAAAGAATTCTCTTCACAAGCAGGTTGGATAACTGATAAGAAATAACAGTGGTCTGCTAGACCAAGCAGGTACGCAATGCCTGTGAAAAGGGGGGAAATAGAAAGGTGTGTGTGTGTGGGAGGGGGGGGGGGGGTTGGGGGCATGGACTACGGGTGTTCCATAGATCTCAATTTTATGTTAGGTGAGCTATCGGTGTTCCATAAAGCCGGATTTTAACACCCCATGGTCAGCTCGTATTCAACAGGGTAGAGTTTTTATGACTGTAACTGTATGGTTGAGGTGTAGATTGTCCTTCAAGTAGTGGTTATAAACGAAGCTCATAGACCCTCAAAGCAGACCCTTCTATTGATTTATAGAACGATTCCCTGCCCCCATTCCCCCAGTGCTTTCTTGTTTGACTCCTGTGTTAGAAAGAGGACCTAGATATGGATCTTAAATAAAATGAAATGAAATAGAGTAAAGCAAAATAAAGAAAGAAAAATTCTGTGGTTCGGTTAATCAGAAAACAAGACAAAGCAAAAGTACGACTGCGGTTTACTATTGTTATAGAGATGGAATAGGAAAGAATGGTGTTTCAGGATTACTTGACCACATTGTTCCTGAACAAAAAAAAGCAAACAAACAAAGCAAAATAAAAACATAAAGACAGTTGAACAAACAACCCGTCGAACAGAAAAACGAGAGCAAGATTTACGTGAAAAATCGTATTTAATCAAAGTAAACAACTATTCTAGTCCAGTGGTAATACTTTCGTTTTTGATCACTGTATGTATGTACGAGTGTTTCTGTATGGCGTGTGTGTATGTGTGTGTGTGAGAGAGAGAGAGAAAAAGAAGAAAAAACATTCTTTTTTTTTTTTAGAGAAGACTTCTTTCTTCTTTTCTTTTTCCAATGACATCTTTCATAAGTGAGTAATTTTCACACTTGGATGCGATGCTAAAGAGGATATTATCATCAGTGACTTGGCTTCCTTTCGCTTGAGAGTTTTGACTTTATTTTTGAAAGCTGAGGGGTCATTTCAGGACTTTGTTATAAATTAAACTTAATTATTAGTACCCATTCGTTTGTCATCATATTTCAGATGTCTTTGCGATAAAGTAGTTTGACAGTGACATCCATCACAATTCTCACAGCAGTGTCTTATATGATCCATTGAACTATCAAGACTGCGGCAGCCTATGTTGATCACACAGTGTTTGTATTACCCAACTGTGACCACTGTGTACTGTTTATCGAGACAGAAAACAACAGGCTGAGGGGGGGGGGCGCTCTTATGAATAAGTGATTCCTTTTATTATATCCAGACTCAGAGTTCTGGCTGTTTTTGTTTTGTTTCTTTTTATGTAATCTCTTTTATCATTCATAAGCAAGATGCTGCTTTCCTGGCAGATCTACTCTTTGTGGACGAAGTTCACTCACAACTTCCAGACCGTCAAACATTCTGTCACCCTTTTTTTTCCCCCCTTACCTAGAAGTCTGGATGAGGGATAACCAGTCATCCGCTTTACCGGTTGCTTCACAAGTTCTTGAACAATCTACCTGTTAATGGCTGAGCCATTTTATTTTTCTTTCATAATTTTGATGACGTGGATCGTTTTTTTTTTTTTTTTTGTTTGTTCGAAACAAAACGCAAGAAAACACAAACTGTCAATGCTAGTACTCCTGAGTGTTCCTGGATCCTATTCTGTTTATGTCCTTAGAGTTCAAGAAAACATATACGGCTTCATCCTAATATGAAGTGGTTATCAGTAATTTGGGTAAAATTAGCGGCCACTCGATGGCGTCAGTCCGTCACGGATAACCATGAATCTGTACTCGGCTCTGTCGCCGTATCATTCCACGCTCAAGCAGCTTGGCCTGTCCATCATCCTCCCTCTTTGGGGATTCCATCTCAAGGCTCTGCAGTTAGTGTGTTATTTGACTTCTCTCTGTGAATGTTCAGTCCAGAACCATTTCGTTGTTTGTTTTTCTTAAGCCTTTCAGTCTGGGGTATTAGAAGTTGCCATTTTTTTGCTGAGAATTTTTGTGGGTAGAACTTTGGAATTGAATTTGGAATTTTTTTCCAGAAGAGCCTACTCTTCAATCGATTTTGGACTGCCAAGGCTTCATTAACGTGCGTAGCGTACACATGGGACCTCCGAAATATATTCGCCCTAATCCGAGAAGGCTAGACGTCGGGTTCCCTTCCCTACCCACCGGAAGCCAGGGGACCATTGAGTCAATGAAATATACAGGCCTTTCGATCTTCGTGTTCTGTCATCCCCCGAATCCCCCGATGTAGAACCCGCGAGTCGATCCCGGCCTGTGTGAGCACACGCCATACCACACGGCCACTGCGCCCCCTCCCCCCCCCCCCCAAATTGTGAGATGGTATGAATATCAAGATTTTATATCCAATCCGGCACCATATCTCCTACCATTTTTTCCCTTTAGATTGTAGATAGATGGCTGGTATTTAGATAGTCATCCCAGAATTTTATATTCGAATATCAACCAACCAACCAATATCAGTGTGAGAGCAAAAAATCCCGCAGCGCGTTTAGTTAAAGTTTTCTTATGGATCCTGTGGATTGTCATTGAGAATTACTTTAATAGTACACACTCAAGCATCGCCCATGTAGTTTCTGGGGTACAAAAGGTATGACCATGCTTAAAATACACTCATGGAAGGGAAAAAAAGCACGCGGAGAAACATTGTTGCATTATGTAGCCTAATTTTTAGTGATGGGCGATTTCAGAAGTTTTGAAATGGAATACATAAGTATTACTGGAATCGATATACCGCAAAATTTTATTGATTAGCACAATCAAATTTCAAAGAGCATACCCAAAGTAAAATCCAAATCGTTCTCATTGATGGAGGTGCCTGAGGCCCAGGTTTTGTAACCGCTTTAATGAGTGTGTGTGTGTGTGTGTATGTGTGTGTGTGTGAGTGAGTGTGTGAATGTGTATGTGTGTGTGTATGTGTGTGTGTGTATGTGTGTGTGTGTGTGTGTGTGTGTATTTAGGTGTGAGGTGGTTTATCTTTCCTTGTATATTTTTTTGTTTTCAGCATTTCTCTTTCCCCCCTTATTTCCACCCCCTCCCCCTCTCTCCCCGCCTCCCCCCCCCCCTCTCTCTCTCTCTCTCTGTTGCTGTCTCTGTATGTTCTACCTCTGCCTATCTGTCTGTCTGCCTCGTTACCGAATCCAGGTACTCAACAGAGGGTCGAATTTCGACTTCAGATGCGAATTCGCCACATGGCTGCTAATCCTTTTTTTTTTCCCTTAGTGGTATCTTTCACACCCCCTCCCCTATTTCCATACTTAGCTCTCTCCTCCCCTCCCTTCCCCAATCCCGCGACCATTACTTCTTCTCTTTTCCAGCCATCGAACCATATTGCAGAGCCGAAACGTCTTCCAGCCGGGCTCAACAACACAAGTATTCTTCATCAAATCGCATAGCTATTCAAAGGTTTCTCGAGAACTTCAGCCCTGTAATGCAATCTGAAAAGCCTCTTTGACACCTTGCCAAGCCAAAAGGATAGAGAGATAGGACAATGTCGACACTGGCTGATAAAAGGTCACAGATCCGTTTGGGTTGATTTTGTTGGTTTTGTTACGAATCAAAAAGTATTATTACTAAATTCTCTCCCCCCACCCTTCCGCCTCTCTCTCTCTCTCTCTCTCTCTCTTATCAGTGACAGCCAGATTACTTCTCTGAGTCATGACCCACGCTTGTCGCTCGGCCTGACAGACAGAAACATGAAACTTTTGTGACATCGTCTCTTAGAAACGGCCACAAGGCAATTATTTACAAAGCAACAGAAATTTTTATGATATTTGAGTTCCAAAGTGATTTCGACAGATTAAAATGTGTTTTGTTTTACCTAAATACGAACTGAAAAAGTCAAGGGAAAGTTGTTGGCAATGCTAATGCCCATGATGAGTCAGAGAGGGTGAGGCGGAGAATATTGTGCACATTTTAGTTTTTGTTTTTAGATAGATTTGTCGAAGAAGATTGCCAGCTGCACATAATGCCATGGCTTCCAATAAGGTTAAGAACATTAAGATTACCAGGCTCCTTTGACATAATAGAGACTAATTGGAAACAAACAATCAAAGATACAAAGTTTCAGTTGACAATCCGTTCTATATTTTAAATCCATCAGTTTAATGAACATGTCACAAAGCTATTGTAATTAGATGATTAAGATTTGTGATATGTTATGTTCATTCGTGAGTTACGCTGGAGCATGTTATGCGCTTGTGACTGTGAGAGGCGGTGCTCACATAGGCGTTTGCGAAATATCCATGATTACCAAACTTTTTAAGGTTTCCTCCCCCTCCCCCCCCCCTCCCCTTTGTCTTTGGCTAACCATGGTCTCGTTCCTCGGTTGGCCAAGTTCATGTGGTGGTGGAAACTGGTTTGTTATTTTTGTGAGTTATTACGTAATATAGATAAATCGCTCTTTTCATTTCATTTGCACCATGAATACGTCATATGACAGGGAACATTACTGAATAGAATATAGCAGTAACACGAACTAGATTAAACAATAGTTGGTCAAACATTCAGTGGATTGTTATGTCATTACTTACAGTCCAATTTCAAGTAGTTACAAAAACAAACAAACAAACACACCATAGTACCTCTGTTCTGTCACAGAACAATGAAGCAAATCAACAGGCAATTCATGATTTTTTGAAACGTTTTTTAGTCAGCTAGATTACTTCCCTTTCCTCAGCAAGTAAGGTATAAATGAGCATCACAGAGATAGAAAGATTCGACAGAAAATTCTGAAAAGATTTTTTAAGAAGGCAGACCAAGAGAGGGGAGCAACGAAGCTTGCGGAAACGTGTATAGACCAGTCAGTCACTTGAACGCCATATTTACGGCGACATGAGTAAGGCAGTTTTGTGTCCCAGTAAAACATCTGTGCGTTAATTCTTTCTGTAGCCTGAAAGCATTTGATTTTTCAAAAATTTTCCTCCCCCCACCCCCCACCCCCTGTTCCACTCTAGATACATAGCCTTTAGTGGCACCGTGACCGATTAAAGCCATACAGATATGTAATGGAGAGTTGGTTGCTAACATAAAACAATAGAAATGGATACTGATTTACATTTAAGTAAGTCCTATCTCCTATCAACTATGCAGTGAAAAAGTTTGGACAAACATGAATTTCTTTTATTTTTAATTAGTGCTCCTGTTGTGTTTAACATTTGACGACATTCCAGTATTATGACTGCATTGTTCACGTTATGGTAATTGTTCCGTTAAATTTTCAATTTTGCTTTAGTGCTCGACAACGTGCTATTGGCAGAGCACTCCAAGAGTTCTCACTTCAACAGAAAAATAGAGGCTTTGACGGAATGAAATGTGAGAGACAGTTTGAGTAGTATTCGACATGTTGTTTTGTTCTTAATGCTCTCAATCAACTTCAATCTGAACGCTAGTATTTATTTTTGGTTCTAGGACTATTCCACCACTTGCTCGCTGCTCACCTTGATAGAAACAAACATGAAGCTGTTGTGACATATCGTCTCTTGGAAAAATTCAAAAGGCCAATATTTCCAAAACAACAGAAATTTATTGTGTCTCTGTTCCAAAGTAATTTGAGTACGATAAAGACACATTTGATTTGTTTTAGTAAAAGCAAGCTGAAAAATGTCACGGAAAAGGTACAACCAAGGCTACCCGCATGGCTCATGATTAGTCATAAATGCTACTAAGTCGAGGAAAATTATTCACAATCTTTCCTTTTCTTTTTCTTTTTTACCCGGACTTAACAAATGAGTCTGCCAAATTGTATTTACACCATGTCTTACAATGAGGTCTGAACCACTCATAAAATTGTAGTCTTTGAAGAACTCATTACGAAGAGTATACATATATAGCAGTGACCTTTATATCCGTGACAAAAGCTACTCATTTCTAAATCCAGCCAATTGTATTGTGTATGACATTGAGTTGTGAAGTGTACGTTCTCTGTTCTGTGTACTTAATCATTTATTGCTTGTATTTAACAGTGATAGTAATTGTTACCAGTGGCAGAATTGACAGACCATGACATAAAGGTGTCAGACAAGATCAGGGTGTTTACACCAGGGCATTAGAGAACAGTATGTAAGAATTTCGGTAGCTCATTTTATTAAATGAGAGGCCGATGGACAATAGAGTCTTATACAATGGAGGTTTGGGAGAAAAATAAATGCATCATGAGATATAACTTAGTGGTCATTTTTTGTTTGTTTGTTTGTTTTGTTTGTTTATTTATTTGTTGTTTTTTATGAATAAGGAGACAAAACAAGAAGACAACTTTGGCAAAGTGAATAAGCGAACATAAAATTGATCATGTTTGGTGACTAATTTCCTAATGTCTGAATGTAAGCAGGGACTGAAAATTGATGGGTGCTTTCTTTTTAAGTACAACAAAAATGGCATTACAGGTCGGGCTCGCCACAATGTAAAGCTTTTGCAAAGTTTTTTGTGTGTTTGGGTTTGCTGAAAGATCTGTTAGTTGGTGTTCTTCTAGCAGGTATTATAGTAAATATTTTAAGAATAGGTCAGAGAAACTAACCCCCACTTTGAGATCTTTACGACCGATATTGACCTAAAGGGACCGCTGAACCGACCGAAAACATTCCATTTAATTTCTCTCATTCTTCTGCTGTTTCCCTTTCCCCCCTTATATGTCATCTTTTATTTAAGAATGTGTTGTTGTGGTTGGCTACCTGTCCGTCAACTTCATCCCACCACCCCTCCACCGCTATACACTAAGAGCTGCCATGGCTGCGTCGTATCCACAAGCTGTGGCACAGATGCTCCAGTACCAAAAACGCTGTCGCTGTAGCGATACCACCAACGGCCATGTACAGCACGATCACTGTTCTGGACAACGACACAGATTTGCTAGAACTCTCCGGAGCAGGATGTGGCTGGCTTCCAAAACGATTCATCCCATACTTTTTTTTCAAGTTCTCAAGAATTCCTGCCTCCTCGAACATAAGCAAACCTTTGTTCAGCACATCCTTGAAGAAAGCATTCCGAGGCATCGCGGGATATTGAGGGGAGTAGCTGTCGAAGATGTGTAGCTGGTAGCTACGATAGTCGTTCGAGTTTGTAAATCTTTTCAAGTCAGAGTCATAAATATGATCTATCACAGCGTAGCCACCGCCAGCCATTCGTAACATATGCTCTTCTAGATTGGCACTTAACACGGTAGGATCACTTTTGTTCATCTCAACAATCCTGTCCCACGCTCTCCTCAGAACCACATTCTGGTTTCTTTGT
>JBCAUA010838639.1:0-20307 GCA_038406235.1 Peronia verruculata
TATGGTTTTTATAAGCTTTTCAACCTCCTATAGTGGTGGTTATCTCAGCTGTCCACAACCGTGGTCAAAAAATAACAGAACACTATTGTGTTATGTGATCATGCACTAAAAACGACAAGCACACAATAACGAGTGCCAGGATTATTTATAGCGTATCTATGGCTACATTATAAGCCTACCAAAAGCTACTTTTCTCTACTAGAGAATATTAAGAATATTGCTAGAATAAATGTGTTAGGTTCAAGTGAAGGGTTTATTCAAAATGTTAAAATGAATAAATCTACAGTTTTGAAGTAAAAGAGATGTGCTCATTTTTCATAGTGTTTTTGCGTTTCCATGTCATTCGTCATGTTTCTGTTGTCAATATACCTTTTCAAAATTATGTTTGTTACTTTTTTTTTTTTTTTTGCATGTTGCCATTCTTTGTTTGCTATGCAAAATTGTGTGATGTATTTATTATCATTTTTTTTTTACATATTTATTTAATTATTTATTTTTGCCTTCATTAGAGACAAAAGAGAATGAAAATACATTATTATTCAAGATACCATAGTGCCTTAAAATGTTTTTTTTAAAAAAGTTCATCTCTTTAAAAAAAATGTTAAGATCTGCATGACCTGAAATAACTATGACAGAAACAGATTCAAATAATAGACTTATTGCTACCTTATATAAACAATGATGAAAATTGTGACAGATACCCAGGTGCTTTTGAGAAGGAAAGTATTATGCAGAATAAATATAAAAGAAGAGTAGATCCAGAAATTTTGAAACTGCCTGTTAACATAGCCCCAAATCAAACCTTCTCAGGTGCTAGCTTATAAATTGTTAGTAAAAAAAAAAATTGATGCAATCAGAATCCTTGAGTTTCTATGTCTACTTCTAGATATACATGCTTAACTGAGCAAAGTACCAAATGCATCCCAAACATTAGTTGATTTAGATTTTATAGTTAATTCTTCTCATTGAGGAAGAGTTTATAGCTCAAGAAACATGCATCTGCACCTCTTTATTATGAGCAAATCTATGACTGTGATGCTGCAAGATAATCATTTGTAACTCAATTTTATTTCTGCGATTCACTGCATCATAATAAGCCTACACTTATTTCATTATTTGAAATTTTGAGGACAGCAAATGTACATGAAACACTCTCATACTTCATCATAAAACAGAAAATACAAAGACTTTGTGATATTGTGTTGATTTTAATAGCAGTTTATTCTGTGCATTGACTGTGATATGAAACAGATGTTTACACACAATGTCAAAATTTAAATCCTGTCTTTCTCTGATATGGTGATTCATGTCTGATATTTGTCCTTTCTTTCAACCGTAAAAGAATGAAAAGAAGTAAAGGTTTGATAAATATTGAATAAATTTTTTTTTCCATAATCATCACCACTCACATGAATGCCAAACACTTATTTAATTAAACAAAGTTAAGTGAACTGCTTAGAAAAGAATGCACATTACTTATAAAACTTGGTGCAGTGAACAAAATAAAAGAGCAAAAAAATCTGACATATAGTGATGGAATTAAACAGATTAAAATATGAAAAAAGTGTTAATGAAATTTTAAAAGATTAAACAAACTAAAACACAAAATAAAAGTAAAAGATCTATGTGCCAGAAATACGGATAACGAGTATATCCACTGTTTTCACAGATAATAATAATAATAATAATAAAGGGCATTTATATAGTGCCTCACCCCCTATACAGATCTTAAACTTTGTCATATGGAGCCTTCATTTATTTCATTAAGCTTCATTGGAATACCTCACCGGAACACTTGAAAAATCATTGAAAAATATTGATATAGTGAATTTTTAAAAGAAAAACACTTTAGCTTTCATGATGAAGTAAAAATAAAATACTATATTGTGTTAATCAACAATGTGTAATTCTCATAACCTATAAAAAAAGTGCTTATTAATCAATTTGCAGAAGATAATGAAAAATTAAAATTAAATATGAAAAAGATACAAATGTGTGGCTAATAGTATTGCTCATTCAGGGCAAAGCAGTTATAATACTTATACTACTAAATACTATAGTGAGCGGTAGTCTCCACTCATTTGAGTCAAGTTCATAATCTCTTTCGATCCCTCAGAAAAATTAAACTGAGCACTCAGATAGATTTCTGAATCATGTTCAACACCATTTCTTCGCATATCTGTGCTACATGTAATTCAGTTACATGATAAGATAAGATCAAATATGATAAAATATGTAAATTTTACTTGCCCTTGAAAGGAAATTATATTCACAGTTGATGAAATACATTCACACTGACATATATGGACAAAAATATTACAAATAGCATTACAACAAGGCAGACACAAGGCACAACAATGTCTCTGTTGATAAGATTATTGTTGATGGCAGACATGAATTTCTGTAATGATCCCATGCTATGTATTAAATTCTTACAAGTAAGAAACACTCATTTCTTTCAGAATATTTGAATTTATTACATGTATAAAGCCTGTGAAAAGAGACGAAAAATACCTTGTCTTTGTGAGTCAGTCTGCGAACTCCTTTCCCTTATCTGCCTATTGCTCAAGCCCCCTCTCTGCTCCAATCCCTCCCTTTTCTTCCTACTATTTTTCATTCATTTAATTAGATATACTTTTTTTTTTTTTTTTTTCGAGAGTATACACATGATTTTTTTTTCTTCCTCAGAGGCCAATCTGATTATTTTAAAAAATAAATTTAATACATGTATTTCAAGCATAGAAGATTCAGACAAGAAATTTAAATAAGCACTGAGGACAGCTCTTTTGCCCTGGTTGAAATGCAATCCCAATATTTTCAACATACACATGTAAAACCTAGGTGAAGGCTGCAGTTATGATAGCTACTTTCACTAAAATGTACATTTGAACAAATTAAATTCAAGTCAAAGTGATGCCACTGGGACACCAAAGTAACTATCTCATCCACTTCACTGCTAACAAATTGGAGTAGGGGCATAGGAGAAGGCAAAAGAAGGCATAGAAATCATGGAAAGAGGTCTAGTAGATGAAACAAACATGTTTTGGGGTTTAAGGTCTTATCAAAAGCTCTTTACGGCTGTTTTATTAGCAAAAGAAACTTGAAATGCATTTTTCTCAAAATGCGCTTTTTTAGCACAAATATACAATCTACTTTTTTGTTTATTGAGCAATTGCCTTAAAATTTGATATGAACACAGAACAAAACAATACAAAAAGTGATCAGAAGGGATTTTTGATAACATTTAAAATTTTTGAGAAATTGGAGATTTTTGGGTCAAATTTTTTGCAAAATCTGTGATTTTATTTACATACTGATTTTTAAAATTCCTGAAAAAAAAAAAAAAACTAAGTTATTTATCACAAATCCCCTCAGACCATTTTTAGAACTGAAAAATATGTGTGCAAACTTTCAAGCAAATTGGTTAAAAAATGTAGAAGCCTATTTATAGTAAAGTTATAGAATATTGAGAAGAAAAATCCAAGATGATGGCCATTGCCATGGCAACCATGAGTGATTTCAAATGTTTTCTCGATTATTTATCTCTAATTTGACCGAGCTGAATTCAACGGTAATAGTTAAAATCATCTCCCCCCTGCAGTTCCAAAAATAATTTCCAGGATCAGGTTTTCAGTGAACATAAACTCTATATAAAATTAGGTGATGCTTAATTTCAACAAGAATTTTCCAAGCTTTGAACTTAGATTGCTAGAAAAACGTACTGTTGATGTCTGTTTACAAAAAAAAAAAAAAAAAAGAAATACATGTTTATTATTACTGAAAATCGTAAACACTGTGCACCTTAAAAACTTAAATTAAAAGAGTATACACAAGAGCAGGTAGGCTACTAAGTCAAGGCATAAATTGTTAGAAAGAACAATAATACTTCCTAAGAAACATTTAAAAATCATAAGCTGCAATATAAGTGAACTTAATATATTACAGATAAACAAGGATAGATACTGTGCAAGTAGAGGAATAGTTTTAAAAAAAAAAAGTACAAAATAATTTTTAAAAAAAAAAAAAAGTTAAGAAATGGCTATATATGCATGAAATAGTTAATAAACAATAGTGGAAGGAATGGCATAATTATTTCTGTGCATCAATGCCATGTTTCATCATCACTGTTGAAATGCACCTGGACTGAAGAAGTATACTAAGCAAACAGTTAAACTGAAAAATGAGTGTTAAAAATCATATCCAGATAAAGTGTATAAGCTTTGCTCATTTTTAATTCTCCAATATGAAGATATTTTAGAAACATAGTACAATTACAATATATAACCTTTCCACTTACTTTCAAAGGTAAGCAGGCATATAACAACAACAGTAGCCACTGAAGTTGGATAAAATCTGCAAAGAGTCACATTGGCATTTAGGAGAACTTTCCTTTCTGGATCTATTCTCATTCAACCTTTATTACCTGTGACAGTTTCTGATATGAACCACCATAGGAAGCTATTTCATACAATAAGCCATTCCTGATGCTCATTTATCATTATTGGGCATATTTGATCATTATAAGTTTTCTCTTTCTTTTCACATTCTGAATTATTCAAATGTCATGACTATTTATGTCAATCTACAACTGACCAAGTTAAGCACAATGCACTAATTTGAGGATTTCACCATTCTGACAGATACTCTGAAGTAAAGTACTACAGATTTACATGTTAAGAAACTGACCTAAATATTTTTCATCAAATTCATGATAATCATTTATCAAATAAATACCAAAGACTTTCATCATTCTGTGACAGAAACTGCCTATACAACTGCTTTTGTAAGATAAAGGTAACATTGTTTACATTGTTCATAGGCATATGTATTTATGGTCATCTTCTAAAGACATTTCCCTCATATAAAATGGTTTCATTCCAGGCAAGTGGTAAGAAAACAGAACCATAGCACATTTATGTAGAAAATCAAACTAATATATTCAGTATGTCTGCTAAAATACAACTGTAAAACCAACTTAGTAATGTCAAGAGTTTGAAGAACTCAAATTCCATTCACAAGCTTGTCATGGTTTTCCTGCAGCATTCTCTCCAATGACATCATACACATTCAGCCATTCTTTATCACTGTCTTTGGGCATCTCACCACTTGAGCAAGGGTCGTATATGGCCTCACAAACTTCGGAAGAAAATACTGGGTTTAGATGCTGAAATGCCTGCTGCTCCTCATGTCTTCTGCATCTATCAAGGAAATACAACAAGACATAACAAAGCAACAACAACAACAAAAAAATAAATAAATAAATAAAAGATGGCACCAAACCGTCAAAGACATGGTCCACAAAGACAAACTTTTCTAAATTTCACTGAATAAAAAGGGTATTGCTCACTGCAAATGTGACATTGTGATTGGTTCTATAAATAATTAACAAACTAAAACTTAAAACTTAATTAAAAAAAAACAAAAAACAAAGAAGTAAACTGAAATAAATTATGCACTACTGGACTATGAAGGATATTTGGATGTTCTTGTAGGCCAGAGGCAAGATCAAATAATGATTCGTCTATTGGATCAGCATGCTCCATCAAGTGCTATGATAATTGATGTCTGCCATTAATTCATTGGTTTCAAGATGCAAAACACTTTCTAATAGTTTATGCAGTCCATGATATCATGCCATGTGTAAAGATTTAGATAACTGAAACCACTAATTTCATGTTGCTCAACCTTTCTTTTTTTTTTTTTCCGTAGAATAAGGTCTCAAACATTAAGAATATACTGAGTTCACCAAAGATTTATTCTGAGTGTCAGACCTTACAGAGACTTTTTTCTTTTATGTTTTCACTTCATAAAATAACTCTGATATGTCTAATTCTATGAGAGAAAAAAGACAGTAGACAAGAGTGATGTGTGATGACTGGGAAAACAATATAGATTGCATAAACTGGGCTCATATATCGACTAGTAGTTAACTACTAACTTCACTACTAACAACAGAACAAGCTATGCCTAAAAAGTGGTTTCTCATGTGTGGGAGGACATACATGACACCTTCACAATCAGCTTGTCTCTAACCACCCTCTTTTCCCTTTTGATTCATTGTTCCAACAACTGACCAGTGTTTCACATCTATACTTAGAATCTTTGACAGATGCACACGCTGATGATTGACAGATGACCTAGCCTTGAGAGCCCAAGTCATTTGTAATCATCTCTTTGTTCATGTAATGAATAGTAATCTTGAATAACAGTTGATGCTTCTGATTGCCTGTGCAAGGTACAAGACAGGTGCTGGTTGGGTAGGACTGAATGGGGATGGGGTTAGTAGTGGTTGAAACTGATTGACTGTATCATTTATGCTTAGCACAGGATTACAAAAATGGTGTAGCAATGAAGCGGTCAAAATCTGATTACATTTGTCAAAAAACAAACTAAATATGTAATGAACTATCATTCAATATTTCAAAAATGTATAGTGCCAGGTTTCTTTAAATATATTTTATGAAAAGGAACAAATCTAAAAGATGTGCAACACACAGTGTTAAAACATTTCAGAACACTTTAAAGACAATAAGTTAAATCTATTTGTCTTGCAGCCAGTCAAAATGAGATGTATGTTGATTTTTCACCATATGGGGTTTTTGGTATCATGTGAAAGCTTATTTCATACCCTTTCAGATGGTGAAAAAAGTTTTGAGCCAGCTTTATTCTAGTCAGAGATATTGCAGTTTAAAGAGACAAGCCGGGACCCCCCAGCAATGTCCGAAGTTCCGAGAAAATCCAAGTTTATTGTATGTGCTGTGAAATCCATGCCACCGGTTTTCCCGCACCTAGGGGAATCCACTTCTGTTCTCGTGAGATTTTTTTCAGGACTGAAGTGTGCTAGGCCTAGATGTCTGATATGACGTGATTAATACCTAATTTGAATACACGAACGGGATTTCGAGAGATTTAGGCGGAGATACCAAAAATAGAAGCGCGGATTTCACAGCACATAGTATAAACCAACGGTCTAACGCATAGGTCCTGAAAAGAAGATTTTGGGACTGAAATATCAAAAATGAGGCTTTCCTATTTTTACACTTTAAACTCAAAACAAAATTTTTTTCCACACTTTTCCTCTACTTGGACATGCTGAATCTGAATTTGAAGCTTAAAAAATCCCTCGTCCGTGCATTTGAAAAATCACTCTCAGGACCTGCATCCGGTTGCCATGACAGCACCACCATATTGGATTCTGTGTTTTGAAAATTAGCCTAAGGCTCCTGGCGAATTGAATGGAATTGTGTGGAATTTTATTTTTGCATATTAATAATATGATCCCATCTAAAGGACAAAATGCATTTGTTTTTTGTTTATATGTCATAGAATATTCTTAATAAATTTTGTAAATATGTATATGGACAGATGTAAATTTTTTTGCAATTTACCACCAAATATCCAATTTTCCTCCAGAAACAGAGAAGAAATTGAGAAAAAGCAATGCATTTCATTAAAACACATGTTATGGAGAATGTATTCCAAATCTGATGGCAACTGGTTGAGAAATAAAAAAGCCTTCGGGGAAAAAAGTAAAGAAATCATAGATCTAGATCTAGATCTAGAATCTATCTAGATTCTACATATTGCGAAAATCGCAATCGAATTTCATAATCTCTCTATACAGTCTTTTTGTAGGGTGGTGTTGATGCCATTTTGGGGCATAAAACATATGTTTCTCGCCCTATCCATTATTTTTCTGGTATGATAAGAGTTTAAAGTATGTAGGCTAAATATAGGAAAACCCGATTTTTGATATTTTAGTCCCAAGACCTTATTTTCAGGACCCGCACTCCCCTAAGACCTGGATCTAGATTCTATATCTAGATCTAGTCTAGATATCTAGATCTAGATATCTAGTCTAGATCTAGATTCTAGATCTAGATTTAGATCTATTCTAGATCTAGATCTAGAATCTAGATTAGATCTAGATCTAGATCTATCAAAAATCTATAACTTCTGAGGTGAGATCACCTGATAGAGACCTATATTCAGGATACAACAGAAATAGTGGTCATACTCTCAGGTAATTAGACATGACTGGCTAAAAGTACAACTGCTTAATGAAATTTTCTCTCTCTCCGGCTTTGCCTTTGAACACAGGCGTTTCCAGAATATCAAAAGCAGCCGCCATTTTACTTTCAGTAAGTCAAGATTTTGATCGAATCTTCTTGACTCAGTTTCGACAAAAAAATTATATTGTTGTGTCTATGACGAATACATATGTTTCATACTGTAAATAATAGGAAATAGGACATAGCTACTTTGGTTATTTTAATTCCTCAATATTTTCGAGCCCCTTTTTTTTCGAAACTGCGTCTAGCAGCTTGTTCTAGACCACCTGTGTCGTTATGGATACAGCCTAAGTGTACAAGATGGCGAGCACCCTGATATCAGCGAAGTATCCGCCGAATATAGATCCTACTCGGGTCCCTTTGGCCTATGGAGATAGAGCAATTCCACGTCTAGTGAGTGAATTCAGTTAAGTTGGTGCTGTGTGCCTGAAACTTAATAAGTAACGTGGACACCAGAAGGACTGAAAATGTCAGTTGTTGTTGCTACGTAGAAGCTTAGGTCACGAATCACCTATTATCGACAGTTGAATTATGCTCCATCTTATTCTTATTATCAATAATAACAAAAGCAGAAACCACAAGTATTCCAATCAAGATTAAGATCATCATCAAATGTTATCTAGTAATATTGATTAATAGGTTAATGGTGGTATACAAATACAGGCCACAGTTTCCTCTGTGGTCATTTATTTGTATGCTATTGTGACAGTCTGTATATTGTGACAATTGTATATTTAGATTTGCATAAGTCATATGTTCTTAATTGTTTGGCTTAAGAAGTCTGCACCTTAAGAGTACAGAGCAGGGATAGACAAAATACTCGGAGGTAATCCAAATTTATACTCAGTATAATGTAGTAAGAACAAAACAATTCCATCTGTAACATTTGTTTGTTTATGTTTAAACTTAATATTGAAATTTTCTGTTTGATTTTCCTTCGCTCTCTATATTTTTATTTTACTGTTTCTTTGTTTAGAACAGAGAACTCAATGATGATAACTTGCTTGTACGACAAAGGGCTGTCATGGCTCTTTGTGATCATCTTCATGATCCAGAGCATATTGCAGAGGCATTGAGAAAAGGTAAATAGAGTTCTTGTCTCAAAATTTCATGTCACTCCTCATTACTCTCTCCAACTCAGACCTACACAGAAAGCATGCTTTCCCGTATTTTATGCCTAAGACCAGTTTTGTGCATTATGGGTATTTTCTTAGTAGTTGTTTTTGTTTCACTGTCACCTCACAATCACAACTGGAACACTTTTATTTAGCGTGCATTTAACAGATGAGCTTCTTCTGAGCATTGGTGACAGCCCCAACTGTGAAAAATTATATGGTGTTACATGCAAAAACTGTTGTCAGTATTCACATCTATTTATTTATTTTCATATTCTATGGGCACCGTTGTTTCATGACAAATCAAGTGGCCTTGTGCCATGACATCAAATTCAAACATTTTGATAATATTGACTGTGATTATGACATAAGTTCATCAGACAACACAGCTTAAAAGATATTACTGAGGTTCTTTTTGTTTTCTTTTAAATGATATCGACAATTTTCTAAAGCACTTGTGCAATACAACAGGCATCTGATGGAATCTGAACTTTTTCCCTACATTATAACATCTGTTACATTTTCTAGTCTTATGAAATTATTTGCTGACAGAAACAATAAACTTAACTCCAAATAAAACAGGTATTGTTAGAGTGTGAACAAAACACAATTTTTAAGGTTCCTGGCATCAGTGCGTTAGCAAAACTCATTTGTTGAATATATGGCCATTCAGAATATATGGTCTTTAATTGATACAAAACTAAATTTTTAGCTCAGATAACAAATTTTGAAAAAGCACTGGTAACATTGTGTATTGAAAACTATTTGCAGGAATTAAATCATTGTGTTTCCAGTCCGTTTTAACAAATTTAATGTATGTGGTTTCAGAAATTAAAACAAGACTACAGTCCAAAAGCAAAACTGTTGAGCTCTCTCAGAGGTTACACCATAGTTCTTGTTTTGAAAATAATAAGCACATGTAAAAAGGCTGGCTTGTCAATCAAAATGTGCTCATCTTTTTTTTTTCTTTCAAGGCAGCCTTCTTGTTTGTGCTTTTTTTTTTTTTTTAATCCATTTTGCTATTGCAGGCATTGGAGTAAGCCTCAAGAATTTGCTAAAAGATCCAGATATCACCGTAAGACAGAAGGCTACAGAATGTCTTTATGTGATGGCAGGTAAAACTGATCATGTATTATACTTATGACATGTGATACCATTAACTTTGAAGTAAGTCACTATATGGAAAAAATGACTTTTTACAAAACACTTATAAGATTACTACACTTACCGTCTCATTATTGAGTGAAAATAAGGGAACAAACATTTATTTCACAGATTTGCTAATCCTACATTGCAAGTACAATGCATTTGCTCTGTATTGTCAAAGAAGTTGGTTGCATATTATCACTGGGTGATTGTTTCGTAGATTATCTGCCCCTCCCAAAAGAGGGACTCATGTAAAGGGAGATAATTTTGACTAGCCATATTACTTCCCTTTGCTAGACCTAAGATGTGTTGAGCAAACAGTGTAAAGAGAAAAAAATCCTTTTACTTCATGTCATTCAAAAGACTGATCACCCAAAAATTTGATAAAATTATAACTATAAGAAGAAAACATTCTCTTTACATCATAATTTAAACAAAAATTTTCATGGCGTATGTATCAAACAAAGGGCACAAAAGTGATATTTTTCTTCTTATACACAACTTACTGCGCGTTCACACCAGATGAGTCATTCTACTGAAATTGTTATAACGACATCGCTCTAATGACAGAATGTACAAAATTTCTCTTTGTCATCAATTGTCATTAACACCAAACTTAATTTGTCGAACAAACGACTTTTAAGTCATTCTGACAACTTTTCACTCTTACCGCTGCAATAAAATTTCACCGACTGTCAGCCCATGATTCAGCAAAACGCATCGTCTTGAGCTACAAATCTGGACGTCTGGACTTGACAAACTTTTAACTGACCATACTGAATCAGGGAAGGGTTGTGGGCAAAATCTGATCACATATTTGAAATCAGTGCCCAAAAATTAAGGAGACCTCCAAGCAGAACTTGCTTTCCATCAATGATAAAGAAAAAAAAATTTTTTTCTTAAATTTATAGTGCAAAGAACTCACTGTGAAGTGAGTAGGAATGAGTAAGAATGAGGTATGTCTAGGCTTAAGTGTGTCGTTTTCAATAATTTGAGAGAAAAGGGTCCAGCTATACTGGATACTGCTGACTGCGAAGATTTAATCAGTGCGGTCTCCAAAAGACCAGTTCCTCATGATATATTAAGTAAAGATTATCCACACAGACAAAATGCCTTGCAGGCTTGGAGAGAGATAAGCGAGGAGACAAACACTGAAGATAGAATTTTACATCAACAATGTATTTTATTATTTTTAACACAGCAATAGATAAATGTTTATCTTCACTTAAAGCTCGAACATATTGAAAAAAATGTGCAGAAGAATAATGAGAATAATGGTTCCTCAGCTTCATCCTCCTTCTTATCATCCGTTTTCATCTTTCAACATCACTGTGATGGCAAATAGAGCTAGATATTAATTTATATTATTATTCTCCTCTTTCTCCACTTCTTCATTTCCCCATTCATTCTCTTTTCTCACAATCTCTGCTACAGTTAAAAGCTTCATCATCATAATCATCATCATCATCATCAATTTAATTTCCATTTAATTGTAATTTAATTTCTATTTAATTGGATGACCTGTAATCACACTTTTAGTACTTTTGAATGCTCGTATGGGCCTCTTTTTTTTAAAACAATATAGATCTAATGGGTTAGTGCATTAATTAGTTATTTTCTACGTTCTTATAATATTTGCATCATATGACGTTTGATACAATTAATTTTATTGTAAAGTGTTTTGAGACTTCATCTAAAAAGCTCTTTACAAATGATACAATGATATTAATATCATCATCATCCTATTTACTATCATTATTTTAGATTGATTATCAAAACGAAGTAGGAGAAATAATATATTTTCATTCTGTCTCTTGTTGCGGTTTGCTGTAAATCTATCTGTTGACTACACGGATGACCGATATTTATGTGTGTGTGTGAACATACCACTCGTTCTTATGTCGTTAAAGCGATGTAGTTAGAACGATGTCGGTAGAACAACTTTTCTGGTGTAAACTTACAGTTAATCAATCCCTCTTTTGTTTGTAAAGGGAAGTAATAGGACTGAGCACAACGATCTCCCATTACATTCACAGATTTCATGTCAGTGGTGTGTATCATATTTTTCATCACTGTCATAAAGGGACAGGTGAAATTTTGTGATGCATGGAAGATGATTAAAGTTTTATGTTATCCTGGAGAAAATAAAAAGAAAAAAAAATTGTTTTGAACAAGTAGGCCTACAGGAAAAAAAAAAGGAAACAACAACAACAAAATTACTGCAAGCACTATGACTAAGTTGTGTTTTAATCTTGAAGTAATTTAAAAGAAAAAAAAAATATAAAATATATATATATATTCTGCAATCACTTTTTTTTTTTGTTGTCACTGATTTTTTCACAATCACCTACTTCTCATTGGTCATGAAATGTATTTGTTAATATATTTTTATGTGGAAGACATCATCATTAAAACGTGCAAAAATGGAAAAATCTCTTTGACTTTTTGCAGTGAATGATTTGGGAAGCTTTGAATGCCTGTCTTGGGATTTGAGAGTATACAAACAATAGATATAGCCAGATGATATAATTTTGTTCTCATCTTCAGTGGATGGAAAAAATATCTGGTTGGGTTTCCTCCTGCCCTCACTCTCCCCTTTTTATAATGCAACGGGCGCAACTAATAATTAGGGGCGCAACTAATAATTTCATTTCATTTTAGCTTTTTTTAACAGTTATTTCCCTTTTATGCATATCATCAGCCTTCTTTCTTTCAAAGATTGAACACAACATCTCAATAGGATAAGCGAAATATCAAATCTGCACACAGAATTTATGAATCTTACGATATGCATCACATAAAATTTTATATCCCGATACTTGTTGCAGTATAGAATATTGAGCCAGATCACTATGTGCTATGTATTTTAACATATGAACATTATCCCTAGGTCATGCTCTGGGCAGAGATTCCTTTCTGGAACTTGAAACAATTTACCCTGTAGCACATTTATTTGATGATAATGAACCTATTGCCAGAAAGAATGCACATTTGTGTGTGATGAGGATATCAGAAACACCACCAGGTAAACACTACTTTAATATGAATAATAACTTTGAATTCATCTATTTAAATACATGTACATCTAATCATACAGGGATTTGTCTCAAGGCATTAGGCTTTATTTTATTTTGTATGTTTGGCAGGACAGAGGGCTGCAAAGTGAGTTTCAATATGTGCAATAAGTATTTATCATGTAGCTGTCATATGTAGCCAGTCCTTTATCACCCATCATGTTAGCGTCTCTTGTTCACCGAGAATAATGATGTTTAGCCTTTGCCATACAGTTTATAGAGAAATCAGTTAACATGGTTCTTTTTCTTGTACATTTTGAATAGTGAGTTCATCACTTTGTATTGCTGTTATTTATGCATTTGTGTATGTGTGTGTGTGTTTTTTTTTTTTTTTATATAATGTTCATATTTAATACATTAAAATTAACTAGAAAATACTGGTATTTTCATTACCTTTAATTTGATGAAGCACAGGATATAAGCAGCTAAATTCATACATGTTTGTGACAACATATAAGAAAATCCAGACAACCCCACTGTACATTTTTGGCATGAAATTGTCATTATGGTAGATCATATGTAGGTTTTGAGGTTTATTGTTAGGCAAAAAATGTGTTTGACCTAATTTGTTGCTTACACAAGTAGAGTTGACTGACGATATATTTTTTAAACTGCTGCATGGTTTGCTTGTCTTTATTCTCTTCATCTCTACACGTGCAGGTGCTGAAGGCATTGTCAAGGCTCAGTTTGTGGACACATTAGTGAAGAAGCTTCAAGTGGAATTGAATGAAATTAAGGTAAAGAAGAGGATATTTCAGTCATGATATTACATTTTTGATGAGAAAAAAATAAATAAATAAATATAATTATGAAAACAAATCAAATTGATTGATATTAACCCCTTCATCTCCTATATGATGTACATGGTACGTCATAAAAATGTGTTAGTTGCAGTATCGTGACATACCAAAATGGAAATTGCCAACAACACGGTTCCCTGATCTCTACATGCCATATCATATAACTCATGATAAACATGCCTCTGCAGTGATCCTGTACGGAGAAATAGCCACAAGTAGTGGGTGTATTCGGATTCAGCAATGTAGAATGTGCATTTCATAATTTTTTTATTTTTTTTTGTGGTTTCTTTATTGTTATGGCTGCAGTCAACATCTACTTACAATTGAAATCAGAATTCATTAAGCAGATGCCTACAATGGCACCAAATGTCTAAGAAATGCCTTTTGGATCTAAATACATGTGTAAGTATTTTGCTGGGTGAAGAGGCTGAAGGTGACAAATATGATGATTCTTAGTCAAAACATATGTTGAGTGAGATGGAGTCAGTCTCTAAGACTTCAAGATCAAGTAGTATTGATGATCAGCCTGGCCCCTTGTCCTCAGTTGATACAACTAGGTAGTATAGGGAGTAAGGGAAGAGAGGAGGCCTTCAACAAAGAAATGCAAAGAAATTCAAGTCTAGGCTTGCCTTACATAACCAGTATGAAGATATGACCCTCAAAAAGCCTAGGCGCTGATACAATTGCTAAACAGACAAGCCAAAATTAGTGTTGTATTGAGGAAAAAAAAGATGGTTGAAGTGAAGAGGTTAATAATAAAATTATTAACAATCAAGCTGTAATTTATATTGAGGTTGCTGTGGGCAGATGGCTGACTGGCATAGATAGAGTGTAACATAAAATGTGATTTTGTTTCACATTTGCTTTTGCATATGAAGTTTCAGACAAATGGCATCTTTAATGTTTTAACAGAATATATCATTTTTTATTTGGAAGAGCTTGATTGAGTTAAGTACCGGTAACAGTTTTCACTGACAGAGAACTGTTGGCCCCAAAGCAATCCTGATAAATATTCTAAAAAGAAGATCCTAAAATAAAAGAAGAAAAGGAAAATGCTCAATCTGCAATAGACCTTCAGATACCATGAAATAAATGTTTTGAAAATGGGGGACTATCAGTTATTCAGATAAAAAGTTTGAAAAAATACAATTGCATATTGACTAAATGTAATTTTTCTTTTTTTTAGGAATTAATCCTTGATACCCTCCATTTCTGTATGCGTGTGGACACCCAAAGTGCACTGGAAGCCAATGCCATGGAAGCATTTACAACATTATTGAAACATGAACTCCCAGTTATCAGAGCCAAAGCTGCTAGGGATATCATGGACTTGAGGTAAGAGTGGACAGCACTGTCAGTTTCAAGAGATCATTGGGCAATACTTTCAGAAAATTTACTTGGGGGTCATACAATACTAGCATGTGCAATGTAGACCATTGTAATATTGGAATGAGTCTCAAGGATTTTGTCCATAACGTATGCCTGGGGCAAAGGTTTTATAATAGATCATATCTGTCCATGAAGCAATAGAAATCACACTAAATTTATTAATTTTTTATCCTTTTTCGTGCAAAAACATATAGTGACAGGAATTATTTCATTTTCTTAGCAATCACCAGTTGGATTATCTTATCACTGGTTGGATGAGCATTACTGTCCTTTCACTTCTCATTTTGCATGTGTCTTCCTATCTCAATTCTTTCCATACTGGTTCCATCCCTTTTCCACCACGAAAAAAACCCAAAAAAATCTAAAAATACAAATTAACAAATGTTCACCATTTAGAATGGATTTCTTCAGAAAAAAAGGTGCCACAGATCATAGGCTAGTTTAACAACATCCTGGTTTCTTAATGGTGGGATTTCTACTTCTTATACACATGGTTTACATGTATATCTTTTTAAAATTCATCTCTGAGTGTTCCTGAATGTGATGGCAAGGAAAGTGTTTATAAACATTTCTGAATCAGAAAGTCATTGTCAACAATTTTACGTCATTCTTTGCATGTTCTCAGTGTTCCTCTTGCTGGTAAGGACAGGGCTGTGGCTTGTGGAGCACTCCAGCTGCTCAGAGATATGCTGAAAGATCCAACACCTGATGTCAGGGCCAATGCAGCAGGAGCCATTATGACGTAAGTGCCACAGTTAATTCTTCCTGTAAATAGACTTGTTGTCACACATATGTGCACAGCATAGACTGTTTGCTTTGTGCAAGGCTATCATTCTAGCATGAGGGATATAGTCTTTGTGCTCTGATGCGCCACATAATTCTTATTTCCTCAACAAAATTATTGGCTAAGTTAAATAGTTTGTTTTATTAGATACATGAATGTAATATGTTTTCACAACTCTGAATATGAAGCATTTTTTTCCCCTCAAATTTTTATTTTACTACAGTACTGATGATATTGAATATGAAAAAGAAACTATGTTACATAAATAAAGTCATAAATGCTCAAAGCATTTCATAATTTCATTTTCTAAAATCATATTGCTAGCGCCATCTGTAGTAAAAGCACTGTGTCTGAAATTGCACTATTATGTTCAAGGGATCTAAGTTATCTCATATTTTGATCTTTATGACACTGGATTGCAGAAAAATATTTGTGTATAGACTCGACAAGTCTTTGATTATTCATTGTCTTATATTAGCCTACAAGATAATATTATAATTGAAATTGTTGATATTTTAATAAATACAGTCTATTAGAAACTTAGCTGGAAGTCACACTTACTCCATCTAATGGGCTGGTAAACCATGAACACACTGATCCAACATAATCCCATAGCTTTAACTCAGAAAAACATAGAACTGATCAACATCTACAGTCTGTAGTGAAAAATCAAGGTTATGACATCGTTGTCCCTAAGTTATTTCATGTGCACAATAGGAATTTTGTGTGTCAAGTGCCAGTCTGACATGTGATTTTGTATGTTTTGCCTAGGATTACCATCACCACCAAGGGCAAGTATACAGCAATCCATGCTATTTCCATTCCCCCTCTGGTGGACCTGGTGGATGACCTCAACAGTGAGGTCAGACTGAATGCTATCAAGGTGAGCTGATCCTTTCAACAGCCTCTGATGTTTGGGCTGTCGATGCAAGAACTTGCTATTGTCAACTTTCATGCTATGTGGGAAGAAAACATAACTCTGACGTTTGGGCTATCAATGCAAGAACTTGCTATTGTTAACTTTCATGCTATGTGGAAAGAAAACATAACTCTGATACCGGTATTTAAGCTATCAGTGCAAGAACTTGCTATTGTTAACTTTCATGCTATGTGGAAAGAAAACATAACTTTGCTCTAACTAAAATGCTGCATGTCCTCATAACTCAGTATATAATTTTTACTTGTTGTGGCTTCACTCATGACTGAAGAAAAAAAGATATTGTTATGTTAAATTTATTTAAAATGCCTTGTATGAGTGATTTTAAGTTTACTGCTGTGAAGATATAGGTCAGTATACATGTCATTTTTCTAGATATGATATATATGTAGATTAGAGCTGGATTAGGTGTAAACAGTATCCAAGCTGTAGATTCAAGCCTATTCTTTACCCCTTGGATTTGTGACGATACATACATGCAGTCTCTTATCAGAGATAATGAATCGTTGAAATACAGATGATGCCCTGGTGCTGAGAGAGATAAAGTAAGATGATTTATCACAAACAAAAGAGACAAAGGATATATTGCTAAGGCAACAGATTATGCAAAGCTCTTTTTGAAGTGGAAATTTACTCTCTATAGAAAGTATTTATATGATATTACAGATCAAACAACTGCTGGAGAAGAATGATCCATGATATTTTTTATCTGCAGTGCACTATAATTGTATGTTAATTCATCGAAGACTGGGCTTGTTTTGAGTTGGGATGCACTGAAGACTGGCATTTTCAGAGGAATTTCAAAAATTAATAAACACACTTTTTTTAGTCCCACATCAACAGGACTAAATCAGCACAGTCTGATATAGAAAACAGAAATGGATTATGTCACATAGTTATTTTTTTAATGATTTCGGGTTTCCTGAGAATTTTGGGACAATATTAGAAAATGTAAATATAGCTGTCCAATGGTCAGACAACTACGGTTTCTACATCTCTGCCTGCTGTGCAGAAAATAAGTTTCTCTAGATGTAGAAGCACGAGATATAGACAAGGAAGATACTGGTGCTTTGCCTTTACCCTTCTTAGTACTACGCCCGTAATCACTACTGTTTTCCTTCCCTACTTTCACTTTTAAGTGACTTTCCTTGACCTTCAAAAACTTAACAAGTTACCAACCGACTTCCGCCAAACGCGGTTTGAAATGGAACAAATGGTGACTCTAAGAGATGGTTCGTGGGGCATTTGCGGGAAATGAGTTGGTGTGAGAAAATTATAAAGTCGATTCGGCATAGGGAGTGGGAAACATCTCAATTGACCACCAGACTGTTCGGCATGTATTACAGGAAACGTCCTCAGTGAGTTACAGATGAGAGTGACTTCTGTCAAGGAATAAATTGCTGTATGTTTGTTCTCGATGTCAAACCATGTTAACATTTGCTTTTCAAGCACATTTGAATGAGCTCCAGTTGTTCCTTGTTGAACTTGTGACCTGATTGTTGTTTTGTTTTTTTCCTAAAAGGCTTTGACATGTTTGTCTGAGGCACCAGAGGGAAGGCAAGAGTTATTGCAGCACGTCAACAAGGTAGGAATTACTCCGTCCTGTTGATATATGAATTTTGCTTTCTTATTTAGTTTTAGGCTGATATAGCAATAGCAGTAACCTAATTACGAGAATGTAAGATATTGTCCCTCTTGCATTGGTCATAAAGAGATTACAAAAGTTGTCTTAAGATGTTTCAAAATTATCAAAATATTTGAAATATTTAGATTTACAAAGGCAATAGTCAGATAATTGTAGTAAGTATTGAAATGACAAGACATTCATCTATGCTGTGAGTATTGTTTATATGTTATTTCTTTTTTTTGTGTGTGTGTGTGTATGTGTATGCAATAAACTTTAACTCTTAGCATTTTTTTTTAGAACTGACTGAATTAAATCATATCAATCGAATTTATGCTATTCTCATTTTCATATTGTTTAGAGAGGAAGACTGTGTGAATATACGTATGTATTGTGTTCCTGAGAATTAACGCATGTAACTATGTTTGATTTCAGATTCGCAATCATGAAAAGGATCATGTGGCTGCAGTGGCAAAGGCAGCAACAATCGCAGTCAAAGTCATAACTTGGCTCCCTTAGATATCACTATGAAAGCCTGCTCACTTGTAAATGTTCCGTCCATTTCTTCTGTTTATCAAATGCTTTAAGATATAGAAAGACATTCCTCTGCCAAAAGCTGATGCAATCAAACTTTAATCTGTCTCAGGAGGTGTACATGAGACATTTTTATTAGACAAAAATTGCCGTTCAAATTTTTCTTACTACTAGATTTGGTGCGATCTTGAATCTGTGCCAGAAAAGCAGAAATCTGATGTGGCTTATGATTTTTCATAAGAAAACTTGTAATAGAGAGAGAGACCTAGTTTTTATGAAGTGTATACATGTAAATATACCAAGCTTGTTGTAAATGTCTTACTATTTTTACTAATGCTGTCATCAGTATTTCAGTGGTTACCTCTATTATCATAGTTATCATATCATCATCATCATCATCATTATTACCATTAGACAAAATCATGGTATACATGATATTGAAAACTGTGTTTGTGACATGATTCTTTCATCATCTTTGATCAGCCTTGATATTATTATTAGCATCAATATAGGAAACACTTTATCATTTAAGGAAATTCTCTAATCATTGTCAAGGCTGTCATATTTCTTTCCTCATCTTAATTCCATATTTTATAAATGAGATGCAACATGATCAAATCAAACTCTCGTCAAATTTTGAGCATACTGACGTATTGGTAGCACTGTAAAGGTTATTCATTTCACCTTCTGTGTGTGAACAGAATTTTTGTTCTACCTTAAGTAGAAGTGGAGATATTGGCTGTTCAAGGTGATTTGGGGGGGGGGGGGGGGGTGGGGGGTTGACCTCCTCCTCCAACTCAATGTACTGAGAAAAAGACTGGTCCCTTTTTTT